>VNWY01001505.1:0-14500 GCA_009869845.1 Pseudachorutes palmiensis | reverse complement strand
CCAAATGTAAAGGCGTGAGTGGATTTGCAATTCGTTTGGTAAACCCATTTTAGAATTAGTTGAAATTGCATTTAGCAGGGAATTCTCGTCACTGCTGCCGTTGTCGGTTCTTAGAATCACGCAAATCGTTGTTGTACTGGCCACCACTGACACTCTGCTCATATCTTTTTTTGATTCTAGAGAATGATTGCCTCTTAATTTGTTCATTACACTTAGGAAAGATTGAATTTGCTTTTGAAATCCGTTGATTCCTGACATATCGAAGACTAAAAAGTTCGGAGGCATTCTTAAATTGCGAACCTCGCTACCATTATTTTCAGAAATTTGGTCAACTTCGAAATAGGAGATTTGATAGTCAGTGAAAATGCTAGAATTCGCTTTCGTGGGAGACGTATGACTTCCAACAACAGTCAACTCAGTTAAATCTAGCGTTCCGTCAAAGCAAAACAACATTGATATTAATTTCCAAAACATTTCGAATTCAAATAAGAACCCTTCGACTGAAAATAGGAAAAGGAAAGAAAATAAATTTTAATGCACCGGCACGTCTTTTTATACAAAACCTTTCCTCAACCTTACAATTAGATTATAGAATAGCCATAAAGAAAAGTTCTACGAACCGCAGTTAATTCTTAACCGTCACTGCCTGTCGATTTGGAACTTTTGCATTGTAATTTTTTTATTTCGTTGTATACAATCAGGCGACAAGCCTCGAAAAGAAACCAGAAAGTTAATAAAAGCTAACAATATGGAGGCTTGTTATTTCGTTTTCCAACTTGTCATTTTTGTCACTGTTTTGAAAAGTGTTGGAAGTGAAGGAGACCCTCAAATCATCAATCATCTATCGATTTTTGATTCAATTGATCCGACACGAACTTGGAACGTAATGTGTAAGTGGACAACAATAATGTCACATCCTAAACCCGGGTTTGATAAAATAAATATTTGTAATTTTAGTGGACGTCAAGCCGGGAGAAAATGATTGCATCTACCAAAAAGTAATTTTTATTTCACCATTTCTATCATAATATAAAAAATTCTTTTAAATCTTCAGGTCTGGTCAAATGAATTGTTGGCAATTTCCTGTACTGTCCTTCAACATCCAGACGCGTCACAGGAAGATTTAAAAATAACAATTGGCTTAGACGGAACTGGCGAAATCTTGATGGAGACTGTTGGCTCAACTGTTGATTACACCGACGAGCCTGAGCGGATGCGTGAAATTAGAACGTACAAGATTTGTTTCGACAATGCAGGAAATACAAATCCCAAAGATCTTCATTTGTGGATGAACGTTTGGCAGTAACATTTTTTAAACTGCGCTCGGTTTATGTACCATGATTTCTGATCCCTTATTTTTTTTAGAAACGATTGGGAAGATTTTAAAATGGAATTGAAGGGAATCATTACCAAGGTGGACTCGTTCATCACCAACATCAGGAGTAATGATTTAGATAAAAGTTTTCGCTTTTCTTTTACTAATTTTATTTCCAATTTGAACAGAAATTCAGCTGAATGTTCGGAAAAGTATGCTTATGGCACTGAAATCAAGGAGAAGAGAATACTTTGACTGGGAGCTCCTTCGAGGAAATGAAGTCCGGGTCAATACCTGGTCATTCGTTAATTGCATCTTACTCATCGTAGTGAGTGTAGCTCAAGTAAAGTTCATTGCCCACTTATTCCAGGACAAATAAAATAACAATTAGACTTTCACCTCTCACTTTAATGTCCAATTTATAGCTATCTTAATTTAGAACTTCTCGGAATAAACTTTCGCCACTCACTTACAAAGCCATCACCTAGTAATTGAAATTGTTTTAAAACATTATTTTTTCACTTGCTTGCGATTTGAAAATGTACTTCCTCACAAGTTTCATAATTTTTGGACTGCTTGTTCATTCAAATGGCAAATCTTTCAACGATTGGGATGAGAATCATCAGCAGAAAGCTTTTGATCTGAAGTTTGCCGTTTCTCCTGGAGAATCTTATTGTCTAACACATCCAATGACTTACGGTGAAACTGTGTCTTTCAATTTTGGCGTTGTTCAAACAGCCGTTGGAGTCAATTTAACAATCGGCTTTCAACTTTATGACGCCACGGATAGACGTTTGATCATAAATCTTGACGACAGGGATATGGTAAGCGTGGATGAAATCATTGGAGGAGATCGGGACTATGAATTTTGCTTTCTCAACGGAAACAATACAGTACAGAAGATTATCGTCTTTTACATGAATACTTTCAAGTAAGCAAATCAATTAACATTGAATTCCGATTTTAAAATTTATATATTCATTTCAGAGCCCACGACTGGGTAAACATGGACCGGGAACTGGAAGAATTGGATGTCGTCGTGGATAGTTTTAAACGAAGCTTTGACAGTATAAAACTAATCTATAAAACGATACTATTTTTAAAAATCCAAAGCAATTGTAACATTTTTCTTAGACACTGAAGATAGAATTTTGGATGCCGTCAAATCCGTTTTAATATTCCGCCTATGGGAGAGCAATGATTTAGCCCTACTTGAGTATACGTCACAATATGTCACCTTCTGGTCGCTCCTGCACTGCGTTCTAATTGCTGCTGTTGGAGGTTTGCAAGTCCATTTTGTGAGGACGCTATTTGACAGGAATAGAAGGACGCCTCTGTTTTCATTGTAAATCCGCAAACTTAGATGGTACTGAATAATCTATTTGCAAAAGGAAATGGGAATTGGCAAAAGTCTTCAGAATAAATATGTATGCCTCTAAAAGACATTTTATCTTTAATAGTCATTAGTCCATTCATCCGCTAGCTAATGAGTTCTTTGGCTATTGACATTTCACATAAGCTTCCTCAACATTAACTGCAATAGCTGCAAGACTAATTGCCTTTTTCCACGCAACTCCAGCTCAGTTCCATGAAGTGGCTTCAAGGAAACTGACTTTTGACAAAACCAGTAAACCCAGATATGATTAAATCCCACAAAAACCTATCGCAGCGCCTGGTATGAATACTCCGGCTGTTGTTAATTTATAACTTTTGACAATATTGTTCAGTTTTTAAAAATTGGAACCGGTGCAACAATGTTCCAATGGCGACAGAAAAGTTTTCCTACGTGGACCTTCGGAGCTGTTCTGATTGTACTCGTATGGAAGGCAGAACTGGGTACTGGCCTTACTGAATCAAGTCCAGTGTACCCTGCCTTATCGCTGGATTACAAGATCCACGTTGAAGCTGGAAAGGAGGACTGCTACCACCAGTACATCCAACATGGGAGCGTCATGTACATCAATTTCCAAGTCATCAAGGGCGGGGATAACATGGCCGGCTTCGGAGTCAAGGACCCCAATGGACAATTTGTGCTGCCATATGAATGGAAAAATGAAGCATCTTATGACACCCAAGCTGCCGTGGGTGGATACTATTCGCTTTGCATTGACAATCAATTCTCAAAGTTTTCAGCAAAATTAGTCAGCGTCTATTTAAACACGTATTAGTAAGTGGCAAAAAACCGACGCAATTTGACCATTAATTCAAAGTACAACAAATAATTCTTTGCCGATTTTTCAGCGCTGCTGACTGGCAACGCTTCGCCGAAGAATTAGAGCAACTGCAACTTAGCGCTTCAAATTCCACAACTATTTTGAGCAGTAAGATTCTTTGCTATTATGATAGGATTGGATATTTCAAAAATTCTGTTTCCAATTTATTTTAGACGTGGACACCAACATGGCCAGCGTTCTGAAGTATCTTCATCATTCCAGGTCACGGGAATCCCGCGACTACGCCTTACTCCTGGACAATAATTACTACATTTCATTCTGGTCAATTGTTCAATGTCTAATCATCATCGGCACTGGAGGATTCCATGTTTACTTTATAAGGAAGCTTTTTGATGCTCCACTTACTGGTAAAACTAGAACGAGATTATAATCAAATGAATTTTCATCGAAATTGAACATGCGGCCATAATACAAATCAAAACTTCCATTTATATGTTAAACTTGCAAAGCATTTTCAGTGAGGCCTTTAATCTTTCCCTGTCTAAATCCAATATTTTAAAAGTTAGAAATAAATGCATAGCATTTCTGCCTTTTCTGGAATATCTCCGTTGTAATTTGGGCCACTTTTATCCACCAGAAAAGTTATATTTAACACCATTGTTTCCATTTCCATTGTTGTCCTCTGGCTACAGAAATTCACGGCAACAAAACCCAGAAAATCTCAAAGATGCAACAGGTAAATACATAGCATCAGGATAAGAGCTCAACAGATAGGCGGCGCATTACAAAGACATAGGTCAAACTTTCTATAAACCGAAATTTCTTGCAATATGTCATTCCGGGTGAGGCTATTTGCCAATTTTCTAAGCCTCCTTATTTGCACAAAATTAACTTTTGCTACATACGAGGATGCCCCTGGTATTGCCATGGACTATAAAGTTCACATAGATCCGGGTAAAGAAGATTGCTACTATCAGGTAAAAATTGCTTCATGAGTTAAACTACTCTAAAAGCAAGTTATTCCAAAGGTCATTGACCTTTTGGTTCTAATTTTTTCAGTGGGTGCATCCAAATTCGACGCTCTACGTCGCATTCCAAGTTCTACGCGGTGGAGATGGGATGGCTGGTTTTGCAGTGAAGCATCCCAACGGTGCCATCGTTCATCCTTATGCATGGAAACCACAGTCTGATTATCAAGAAACGTCGGCAATTGGTGGCTATTATGCCGTCTGCGTCGATAATCAATTTTCAAGATTTGCAGCCAAACTAGTTAATATTTACATCACTACTTTTAGGTAAGAAATCCTCTACATCATATTTACGAAAGGCTTAATTTGCTAAAGTTATGTTCCCTTTAGGTATGACGAATGGGAGAAATATACAAAAGAACTGGAGAGTATGGACGTCAGTGTCACAAATTTTACTCAAACGCTAAGCTGTAAGTTTCTTTTTAAATTTTATTTGAACTGTCTTGCCAATTATTAAAAAAAAATTACAGCCGTTGACCAGCGTGTGGGTCAAATCCTTCAACACCAGCAGCATTCAAGAGCAAGGGAGTCACGGGATTTTGCATTGCTAGAAGACAACCAATCCTACGTTTCCTTTTGGTCTAGTTTACAATGTGTCATTGTAGTGGCCACAGGAGCATTCCAAGTGTACTTTGTCCGGAAATTATTCGACACGAATCCCAAAGGAAAAGCCAGAGCATAATTTTAACATTTTAATTCCCAAATTGCATTTTCAAAGATTTCTTTAATTTATATTTTGAAATATTTTGTGTGCTAATTATAATCTGATGTAACAATTGTAATGCCACTGGGTGCTGGATTTTAAATTAATAATGCTCGATTTTTTTATTCATAGTTTTTATCAATCTAATTTCTAAGCTAATTGCTAGAAATCGACTTCAATAATTATTAGAATTCGCATCTTTTTAATGTAATTCATAAATCAGAAAAATTAATTCAATTTTATTTAATTTGGTGAACTTATTTTTTTTAAAACGCACATGCCTGAAAAAAAAAAACAATTATCAACAAATTATTTTCAAAGCCTTATTCCTATCATTGGGATAGGAATATTTATCCCTGCTCAAGTGGAGACTGTTAGCTTCAGATTCGACAGATTATCAAGTTAGTAGCGGCAGTAAATAATTCACTATAATTATAATATTTCGTTAAAGGCAGCTCTTTCATAAGCAAAGTTATGTGCAAATTGCCTAAGGTGACAATATTCTACATTCGCCTACTAATCAAACGCACATAACAGCTCAGAATGTGCTACAGTTAGCGTTGCTTTGGTTCAGCTCAGCACACTTGCTCTTCATCGTCACTCTGTCGAATTCCGTTGAGCTTTTGAGACTGTGCCGCATTAGGGCCAGAACATTCTAATAAGAGGAAAGCTTAAAATAAAGCTTATGCTAATCAATTAATCAGTTCTAAAATGCTTTTATTCGTAACCATTATGCTTTCCTTTACTTTATCAAAAGAATAAAAATTAGTAGTGCTCGCAACCAAATTGGTTTCACAATTTAATGCTAAAATATTTCAAGTTTCTGAAACTTATTTCAGAAATGAAGTTTCTCCCCAAAATGACGTTGGAAGTTTGAGCAATTCGATGCGAGGTCATTTGATCCATGCAGTCGTTGAAGTTTGCAATTAAATAATCACAGATTGGCTCAGTCTCTTTGATATCTTGCAAAAAATGCTTGAGCTTTCGAAGCTGTTCGAGATCAAATGAGGCAGTATTTGGCGTAACTGGGTCGGAATCAGTATTTCTGGTAACCTTCAGTTTTCGAAAGACAGTCAAATACTCCATAAATTCCTTGAGCCATTCAATATCACCCGGAAGTCTGTAGTTGCACAGTTCCAGTTCACTTGTCTTCATAACTCCCAGAAGCAATGTTTGCATTGCAGTAACTTTCCCTACGTCAGTCCAGTTCCTATCGAGCAATTTTTTCCAGGCTTCCTTTGACACTTGAAATGGTAATTGATGAACACGGAGACAATAGTATTTTAAATAGAGCACATAGCTGGCTGAGGCTGAGAATGCGATCCCAAAACATGTGGTGCAAATTCCGCTCGTGAATATTTCCCTGTACATTCCGTCACTATCGTTGAGGATTGTGTGAATTCCCCGTGCCCAATTGCTCCTGCTATCCGAAAAGATTGAAAAATTGCAGCGAATAGCTTCTCTGACGAGGAACGTAGTGTTTGAACTGATGTTTTGGATTGGTGTTCCTTGTAGAGATGAAGTAGATCCAACGAAAGTGAGATAGGTCAATCCGAAAATAATTTGGTGAATGATCATAGCAGTGATCCCAGGGTCAACAGTGTGGATGGAAAAGATGCTCATCAGTCGGTCGACAATTTCCGAATGTATTGTCAAAATACCGCGAGGAGGATTTTCATAGATTGGTCGAGATTCAGTGTTAATTCGGATCCAGATCAAGTGCAATACGAAAATGAAGACAATCATCAATACAGGAATAACCGGGTATTCGCTGATCTTCATCAAACACGAAATTGCATAAATCCTTGTCCCTGAAATTAATGTATATTAATTAAATAAATGTAAAGCGTCATATCCATATTTAGTATGGATTATCAAAATCAAGTTGCGCTACTAATAGTAGTCTTGAGGCTCACCTACAACAATCCCATTCACAAAGAAAGAAGTCCACCAGAGATGTGATGGAGGTGGCTCCATCGGCCCGTTGATCCGTTTATGTTCCTCGTTGTCCAGAATTTGGTTCAATTTTAGGTACTCTGAAGATTCGAAAGCGTAATTTGCGCTAGCTCTAGCTGACATTATCATACTTCCGAACATAGTCAGGAACCGGGTAACTGGAATAAAGCACATAGAATTCTTAGCATTCTTCCCAAGGAATGATCCTCATTTACAAAATTAATTACCATCAGCGGGACCACAAAATCTAAGTGGCAGATCCATATCTAGGACAATGAATAATTGCAGGAGGCATTGAGGAACGGTCTTGAAGTATGCATGAATAGTGTCAAAGTGTGCATTAACAAGGAGCCGCTTTCCTAGTCGCTCTGCTTTTCTAATTTCCTCCCTAAAAATTGAAATCTTAATCTTATCCTGTCAGTCAACAAGCCTTGAAAACCTTACAGATCAATGGCCTCTCGTAATTTTATCTGTTGTCGTATTTCTTTGTGAACTTTGTCGTGATCCTTCCAGTCTGCGACGATTCTGTACAAAATATAAATGTGTAAATTACATTATTTATTCCAAGTGCATATGCATAACAAAACCGGTTACCGAAATAGCGTTGTAATCGCAAGGCACTTGCTCACACGCCGGAAAACTACCCACGTCTTGTTATTCCTCTCAAGCGTTTCGTTTCCCTTTTCGATAAGCTCCTCACTACAAAAACAATTCATTTTCTAAACATAAAATACTTTGTAGATTCTAAAGTTTTACTTGTGATGGTAGACTTTGGCCATAATAGCAGCACAGCCAAAGTGGATTAACAGAGTCAGACCAAGGGCGAAATAGGCACGGTTCTGGGAATGCATGATGATATTTGCAATTAACAACGAAATGTCAAAAACGTAGGATAGGAGTCGAGGAATGTGAATCTTCTTCGAACCTTTGAGTCGCTCGATAATTTTGCTGTAAGTCAATTTGTAGGAATTATCCATCTTGAATAATTGTTAAAAATACAAAACACTAGTGAACTGGATAATGACTTTGACGTCTGTTTGTAAATGTCTGGGAATGATCGAATGATGTCAACCCTATGTGGACGAATCGTTGAAAGGCAGTGACGCTCACTCCTCCCTCTTATCAAGGTTGACCTCGTATGACTTTTAGTTAGTAAACTTTGTGATTATTTGGTCATGAGTCACTTTTGCTTCAGACAATTGACAAAGACAACAATGGAGTGGAGAGCAAACAACATCCACAGCAAGGAGTGGACGCAACTGGGATCAAAATCAGACTGACGATGAAGATTTCTGAGCGTCTCGCCACCAGCGAAAATGAGAATTTTTAGCTTATCAACCTCGGATTGGAAACTCTTTAAACGCTGATGAAATTAGAGAACATTCTGGAAACAGTGGACCAATGGGGAGCAAGGATTCTAAATACAATTGGAATGGAACAAATAGATTACGGAACATCAACTAAAATACAAAGATCCAACTAGTTAAGATGCGGGAAGTTTTGTCGAAATATCCAACGTTTATGCGTCTTTTCAACTTTATGACTCTAATTTTAACATTTATAAAAATGGTGATTATCTTCAAGTTAGTAAAACTTTTAATTTATTCTAGTTTACAGTTCTTATGATTAACACTTCTTACTTCTAGCGCTTGGTGTTGTTTAATATGTAATGAATAACCGACATCACCCAATCATCACCTATGAAAATATAAACAAAGGAATTAGACTTTAAGTTAAAAGTTGAATTGAAAACTCAAGGGCACTTCTTACCTTCACGACCATCAACATCAGAAGCAGCACCTTCAGTTCCACTTTCGTTGATTGTTCCTGATCCAGTGGCCACGTCTCCTGCCATTCCAGAGGTTTCACCGTCGTCCGTTTTCCACGTATCAGAAACCCCTGATGTGAAAATCAATCGTTATAGACATTGCCAATATTGAAGACAATTTGAAATTATCATGAGTGATTTTGAATTACAAAATTCGAGTTTACCCGATTGACTCATCCAAGTCTCGTACTCTACCCAATTGTCGTCGCCTTCATTCAACTCCAGCTCAAGATTCACCTTATAGAAGGAAAGGAAGATTAGATGTAGATTTAGTCAGAATAGATGCTAGTTTATAATACTTACGTCGTCAGATGAGTAGAATTCGGATTGCCCTATGGCTTGCTCATTTCCATGGTCCGGTTCTTCCCCATCTGCAAGGGCAGCAGTTGCTTGGTCGTAGTGAGTAGAGGTGCTTGGTGCAGAATGGACCGAGTCATCACCAGTAGAAGAGCTTTGTGACTGAACATTGAGGAGTGAATTAACCATTTGTGACTGCTTTTGAACATTTTGGACACCCGCGAGTTCAGTCCTTGGCTTCTTTGCCGGTGGTGGTGATACTGAAACTTGAGAAGCCGAAGCCCCTGCTGAATTGCATGAACCAGCAGTCGGAGAAGGAAATGCTTGAGAGAAGTCTCGATAGGCATGGACTGGATTAGGACTTGACGTCGATGTGGCTACCGAGATTTGTGCCAGAACCGGAACAGCAGCAGGCTTGTTCATTTGGTGTTTAGTTTTATTTCCAGGAAGGATAATGGTGTCTGACGAAACTCCAATAGTAGTCTTATAGTAGTCTCAAGGTCCACCTCACCCAGTCCTCGAATTTTCAGTGCTTTTGCCACCATGCCGAGCGATGACAAATTCTCTCGTGCAATGTTGACCTGAACAAAACAACCAGGATTAATTTAACTAGCACAATATAGCTTTGGTTAAATAACTTAAGTGATTCATTTTTACCTCCCCTCGATACATGTACTGAATCAAAGCCTTTAGTTCCCGATATTTGACATCCTTCAAGAAAAATATCGGGTGTTTGATACGATCCACATTCAACAGCTCCTATACAAGACATAATTAACTTCCACTTTTAGCCCAGATTCTGATTACATTGGCATGCTCATGTCATTGATTTACCTGGAAGTAAGGACTGCAAGCCGATAGGATGACCTTGTGTGCCCTCAAGTATTGACCCTCACACGCAAGAGTAACATCCAGGGATTGATTAGCGAGTAATGCGTCAAAGATTGACAGAATAGTTCCTTGGTGACTCGGCCATTTGATTCTAAGTCGACCCTCTTCCATCCTCGTTAACACTTTCAGGAAGTATTTTTAATTTTCTGTAAAATCACAAAGTCAATTAAGAAAGTGTATCAACTTCAACATCGTAAAGCCTTGGGTGACTTACCTATTTGATTGAGACCTGAGCAGCACTGATTACACCAAAATTGATTAATTAAACGTCGATTAAAACCTGAAGACCTCTAGTACCGACAGAGCAGAGAAAGAGACTGCAAGGAGAGCGACAGAAAAAGAAAGGGAGAAAGTGGGTGTTAATAAACTACGCGCCACGGCGCACTCTCCAGTGTTGCCATCGTTCCATCCACAAAGAACGTTCGGGGGCGTGCGCACAGCTTTTTTTTTATATCGATTCCAGCCCCTGAAGGTCAATGACCGAATAAAACGCAACTGAATTAAACAAGCTAAATATTTCAGAATGTTTATGCGTTTTCTATTCATGTGGAAATGGTATTAATTTTGATCTTTTAGTTGCATTAAACCGAAAGTAAAGCTGCTCTTAAAGAGGAGTTTCAAAACTGTACTGCTCACAGCTGAACGCCAAGTTTTCTCATTGGTCCTTTCAGTCAGTGAATCGAAGGATCAGTGATCTCCGTGGAAGCCCATTCACATCAGATGCGAATTCACAATGCAACAGATTGCTTCTTAATCCACACGGCTCCTCGTTTTCCTTTGTAGTGCCAAAAATGTGTTCAAAAAACTTTATTCATTTTTATTTTAGCAAGCTGTTCCGCCTGCTATTTTGCACGCGGAAATGGAATTTTATTCAGAATTGTTCCCTTGGGAATCTAATAAGTATCCAAATCTATTACCAGTTGAATAAATACAGTGTAGGTTTGCTGACAAACTTTTGACGTGTTGGAAAAATCAAGTCAAGTCTTTGCATTTGGATTGTGAAAATGAAGTCTAAAAATCTGAATCCCTTAGGATGTTGCTGTTATTATTCACTTTTGGCACTAATCCAAGGGGTTCATTTCATAATCTCTGCATCTCCAAATAAACTAGGTTGTGATACAGATTTGTCAACTTTGAGACAAGTACATGTGGTAAGTCCCATTGGTCTTTTTTTTTAAATGATTGGTACCATGAATAAATATATTATTGACATGTCTTAGATTTTTCGACACGGCGATCGGACTCCACTGGCTGAATCTTTGCTCGAAACGTCAAGCTTTGACAATTCTTCAAATTGGCCTCAAGGATTGGGTCAATTGACAAATGTAAAAACCCGCACCATCTTCGTTAGTCATTTAACAACCCTTCTGAAATCCACAGGATGGGAAGAGAACTCAATTTGAACTTGGGCGGTTTCTCCGATGTCGCTACGATGGATTTCTCTCAAAAAAGTTTGCCCAAGGAGAAGTATATGTTCGAAGTTCTGATCTTGATCGGACAATTACAAGTGCTCTGACGAATCTCGCCGGATTGTTCCCACCTGTTGATCCGAGGGATGTGTGGAACAAAAATCTAAAATGGCAGCCAGTTCCAATTCACACGATTCCCAGCAAAGATGACAATGTATAGCTGCAATTCCAGTATATTTTATGAATTTCTTTATAGAATTTTTACTGTTTTAACAGAAAATTCAGTTTTCGGCTGATTGTGAAAAGTACAAACTCAGAATACGTCAGCTCTTGGCTTCTCCTCTTGTGGCAGAAATTAATCTGAAGCATCAAAACCTGTACAACTATTTAAGACTTCATACTGGGATTGACAAGATTGGAATTATAGCAGTGGCCCTGATTTACGACACACTTCTTGTACAGGTCGGTAACAAAAATTACTAGGATTGCTAGGAAAAATTGCAAATTATCATTATAACCGCCTAAAATTATTTTATATTCCAGCAACAAAATGAAATCAAGCTTCCACAATGGGCTGACGAAGTTTTTCCCCAGAAGATGGAGCCTCTTGCCACCATGTCATTTGAATTGATCTCGTTGACCGAAGAAATGATTCGACTTCGGGCTGGTCCACTGCTCCACGAAATCCTTCGACTCATGGAAATCGAACTGGGAATTCTAAAACTAGCAAATGGAGAAGAACCGCAAAAAGCAAAGATGTACATGTATTCTGGCCATGACACAACTGTAACTACCATTTTGTCGGCATTGAATGCTTATGATAAAGCTCATAGTCCAAACTACGGATCTGCAGTCCTGATTGAGCTCCACAGTGATGTACAAGTTGGGCGCAAACCGTACTTGAAGGTAAACAGTCCTGTTTTTAATTAATTCAGTTAACGATTTTATTAATTTAAAAACAGATTTTCTACCGGAATTCATCCAACGAAGCACCAAGAGAAATAAAATTGTCGACATGCGTCAACTCAGAGGGAATTTGCGAATTTCGTGCCTTCAGTTCTGCCCTTAGCCCTATTACACTTGACAATGTAGAATTTGCAAAGGCTTGCAAAGTCTCCGCAGAGGACAACTCCTACAAATTCTCATCAGACATACAGTGCTGTGGATTGGAAAAGTCTGGAGTTTCAAGTGCCTGGAGTGACTTTCTTGGCTACTTGATGGATAAATATCCCACGATGAATAATGGCCAAATGTTCCACTTTGGAATGTTCATGTAACATATTCTTCCCCATAGCTTGCTATCTTGTTTCCTTATTGGCTCAATTGTTAGCACCGTATTTAATGTGAAGCACATTTATCATAAGTAAGCTTATTAAAATTTTGGTATAAAAATCATCACTGCTTCTAAATTGTTCTAACGTTTCAATTTTTCTTCCAAAATTATACATGCAGAATTGCAAGGGATTTGGCCAGGCAGTTCAGTGCCTGGATATCGTGGTGCCTTGATAGGATGGCTGAGCAAAGTGAATAACTTGAATAATTGAAACAAGCCTAACAAATAATTTGATGGAATAATTCATACGAGTGTTGATAATATTATTATAATTTAGTATTCATAAGACATGGATTATTAGGCAACACCATCGTTCTAGAGCTCATAAGATCCCAATTAAAATTGTTTTCTGCGACGAAATTATATTGCCAAGGTTGACGTGTTGACAGCCGGGTGTAAGTAGGAATATTTTGTGGCAATTCGTAACGTGGTTTGGATTAACTTACCACAGGATTATTAATTAGTTTCCATTGCTATAACTAATAGAGATTCACTTGGAACTAAGACAGTACTCCGCTGATTTAACAACTACCAAAATGGCAACCTATTCGTCCTGCTTTACACTTGCCATTTTACTTGCAGGTAGTTTGATAAAAAAAACGTTCAAATGGATTCAATTTCATAATTTATTTGTAGTTGGCACAAGCAAAGGCAGCATCTTTGATGACGTCGAGAGTAGTTGTCTCAGGGATGTTGTTGAAGATATTCTAGACGACATTATTGATGGTGGTCTTGCAAATTCACGTAATTTAAACAAAAAATGGAGGCTTAAACAGTTAAAATTAATATCGTTCATTACGTTTTTCAAAATTATTGGTGTTTAAGCCCCCGTTAATAACCAGGAGATCTTACGTTTGGTTGTTACTACACGTAACTGCACTAACACTGCCTAAAAAATCTGTATTAATGGCAGCCGTATTTGAAATTCTAGCTAAACCGTATAATAAATCGAGAGGAATTGCACGTATGTAAAAATCAAATTACTTCCAGTAATTTATATATTCGAAAGTATTTTTTATATAATAGTACCAACGTCGGCACTGAACGCAAGCAAGATTCCTTTAACCCCATCATTCTTACAGACTTGTAAGAATGGAGTTTCAGCTATTGGACTAACGGAAGATGAATGCTTGCACATATTTGTGATTGGTGACTCACGAGACATTTTCGACAGAAGTGGATTTTGCGAGCTTTGCAGAATTGGTGGACAAGGCAAAGCCATATGTCGTGAAGGTGGTAGAAACAGTATAGAGAAAGATGACAGTATAACCGTCATTTGCGGCAGCATAGCAAACGATACACTTAACCAGTGTTCAGTTCCATTATATTATCTAACCTACTTGAGCAATTCAGCAACAAGTAAGATCCATACGCGTCCTTTATGATACCATAAAAGCTTTTTTTTTCATTCCAGTTGCAACAATGTCTTACACTCAAGCTGAAATATATATCGCTTACCTGGAGAATTTGGTAGCTTCTTCAAAAGCAGAAAATGGGACAACCACCCAAGCTGTGTTTGCAGAATTGAAGGCCCGCCGTGATCAATTGAAACCAGCCTATGATGAC
>VNWY01001504.1:0-14506 GCA_009869845.1 Pseudachorutes palmiensis | reverse complement strand
GATGACCCCATTGCCTGGGGCCCAATGAGGCCATCCACTAGCCTACTGTGAGGTCATCCCCGGGGAAAACCCCGAGGTCGGGGATGAGCCTCACAATTAGAAATTTGTTTGTTTCTTTGATTAGAAAAAAGTTTGATCCTAGTCTATTTTTCTTATTAGCAGCACTACAGAGAATTACAGAATCGTCATGAACTAATCCAGGAATTCCATTGATGTAACGTGGAAAAACACTAGCTTCAGTAAACAGACGTTCTTGACAAACAGCTGGTTCGTTGATGATTTCTTTGATGATTGAATTTTGATCCTGACGAGTGAAAGGAACTTCTTCGTCACGATCAGCTGCAAGCTTTTCTTCCTACTCTTTAATTTTGATTCTTAATTTCTCAATTTCCGATGGACTTTCTAAAAACAAAACAGAACAAACATAAAAAAATTAAACCTTTACTATGATTTAATAAACTACTACTGCTCAAGTCCTTTGATGTAGATGCGGAATGAGTAACTGATCCCTTATGTCCAGTAAAGGGACGAGGTTCTTTTCCACCTGTAAGTTTTCTTTTTTATAATTTAGGACGCTGACTTTGGATAATAAGCGCGGGAAGTCTTTCTTCTGGTACAAATTCAACTTCATCCGTTTCACTTGTTTCTTTGTGAGTTTTAGTAAGACGACGAGTTCTGCCCATGATCTAAAAGATTACTATAGGTTTATTTGAAGTCAATTACAAAGTTTTCCTTTGAAGTCTCAGATAATAGACTTTATTCGTCTGAAACAGCACAACCTCCTCTTTCATAAAATATAAAAAGCGTTTGTAGAACATCAAGAATTTAGGAAATAATTAATAATTTAAATTACCTTTTAAAAATTTTTGGTGTAATGAAAATAGTGTTTGCGAACTCTTCTCTTTATTAAGAGAAACTAAAAGACACTTTCGCGACTCTAATTCTGCGTAGCCAACAAGACAAGGTCAGAGTCAAAAATAAAAAAATTGGCTAAGGTTGTTTTGATATGCTAGTAGTATAATTTGGAATGTACCAACAACACAGTAAAAAAAAGCCTACAAACAAATGCGTTTAAATCCGTATTAGATTTTCCAGAACTAGCTGAAATGTCAGTTAAGAGATGGATACAAATGACTTATTGATCAAGGCAAACTCCTTGAGTTGTTCAATTCTTGAAAACTGGAAAATAGTTCAAGGGAACAAACGGTTATGTAAACATAAGGCAATTTGATGGTTACAAGGAGTCCAAAGTTTCTAAACTTTTCTCTCTATTTTCCAGTACATTTTACTCAAGAAGAGAGTTTCAATTCATTTCTCTAATTTCATACGTTTTTTTGTTCTGGAAGGATCCAAAGGTGAAACTTTGTGATAAATTACAATGGAAGGGAGATACGGACAATCATTAGGTTTTCATACTATAACAAATTTCTGTTCAGCACCCAACGCTTGGACGTCATTGAACGCATTCAATTATTACAAAGAAACCATAGTGAAATGACGATGTAAAAGCAGGATATTTGGGAACATTTTAAAAAAATTGGAAAACTACTGCTCTTTCTACGGTTTCTACTTTCAGATACATTCGGCTTTAAATTAGTTTTGCTAAATTAAATTAGTTGAAAATTAAAAGATGCATGGCTAGATAAGTTATTGAAGGTTTGAAAAATTTGTGAGATTCTGTGAAGAAAGCTGACATTATGTAAAAAAAAAATCTGATGAAGGGTTTTAAAGAAGAAGCCGTTGTAATTTTAAAATTGGCAAAATTGCTACTGCGTTGTTAACAAAGTACTAAAGTTTGACCACTCCAAAACGTGACATTTTTCTCAAAATACAGTTAACAATACATTCTTTCTTTCGTTGAATTGAACTCCAATTGGTTATAAGGCGAACCAAAAATTACGAAGTTAAAGGTCACACATCTACAGGTTCTTTTCGAAAAGTCAAAAGTCAGAAAGTCAGTGAGTAAAATTGAGTCTGCGGGATATTGCTTTTAGTTGACAAGACAGGAGGAGGTCAGGGGGCTTTTCATTAATAGGCATATAAAGATTACAATTTCAAAAAAAAATGAAACTAGTGGACTTAGGTGTTCTCTTATGAAAAACCATAAACGGGAAAGAAGGGAAACAAAATAAATACTCAGGTTGTAAAATGAACGCAATAATGCTGAAATCATTGGTGAATTGGACAAGGGACAAGAGAAAGTCTCCCATGGATATTCCTGTACTGCTAAGGATGATCTAAGTGTCTTTCTTTTAAAAGAAAAACCGAAAGACATATTTTTTTTTTAATTAGATGTTACGTTTTCTCCTTCGGGCGCGAAGCCCATGGAGCCGAATTGAAGAGAGTACAATTGTATTTGTTCTAATTGGGTCTAATTGAATCTTGTTTGGTCGGCTGTATCATGAGTCAGTTAGTTGTATTTTTGAATGTTAAGTAAAAGAATTTTTTTTGGAGTTAAACTAAAACTAAAACTAAATTAAAACTAAATTAAAACTAAACTAAAATTAAAACTGGATTAAATTAGGTTACGATTGAAGTTAGTAGGAGTTTTTTAAGGGTGACATTGAATTCGTTTTGGGTGTTAAACCTTGTCCCTCTCTGCCCTTTCTAGAAGTTGTTTCAATTCCATTGATTTTTCAAATTCGTCGATGGCCCTGATTTTGGTTTCATTTTTGTTTTCTTTACAGTATTTTTTAATTGCTAAGCCTGTAGAAATCATGAGGAGGATTGCCGTCAAGGCACTACAGGAAATTACCCAGTAGAAGCGAAATTTTTCGTATTCGATGGCGTCTGTGAGCAGTTGGGTTTGCTTCATCTCTTCCTCTTTCTGCTTTTGATTGTTGTACGCGTTGATGGCCTGGATCAGGAGTTGATTGTTGTACACATCGTTGTAACTGAAGCTGTATTGCTCCGAGAAGGAGTTCCCTGAGCGCAGCAACGCCTTCAATCCCGCCATGAATCCATTGAACGCAATAGGTGAGATGGCCTGGATGACCGGAGCAATGGGCAGTGGTGCGTTGTCACATGGGGTTGGAAAGTTAACCAGGGCGATCGTCATTATTCCGAGGGCGGCAGAGAGAGCGTCTCCGCGAGTTTCCCCATGATTTCTGCTTATCTTAAATATATAAAACAACAGACCAGAAATGTAATTAATTTGTAATTAAAGTAAAATAAGATAAGATAAACTTAATGTATTAGTTAATCTTTGTTACTGTTGTCGGGTTTTGGTTATCTCCTGGAGTTGTGGGTGTCGTCTGCTTGTCGGCTGTAGAATTGTCAGTGATTGTCAAGTGGGTTTTGTCAAAGGCTTTTAAGCGTTTTAAGGGAGGAAGGAAGGAAGGAATTTTTAGATTGGGTCATCACTTTGCTCTTCTTCAGCAAATTTTCTTCTTCTAAGCGAGGCTTGGATCATTTTTGCAGCGTTGGCAAGATGCTCATCGTTTAGTTGGTCAAGGTATTGTGTTATCCATTGTTGTCTCCCCACTTCCTGGGGCCGTTGTATTCTCACGAAGTGAGGGTGCTTGGAGTGTGGGCATTCCCACAGAATGTGATAAACGTCGTCCTTGGAGTTGGAGTTGCATATGGGGCAGTGTGAGTCATCATGAAGGATGACCGACTTCCTGTCAATCTTTAGGTATTCACTTCCCAGTCTCACTTCCGCCAGCGTTATTATTAGGTTACCACCGAAAGACATAACGACAAAGTAATTATTGAGTTTAAAATTATTTCCATTCCAAGGAGATTCTGTGCCAAATATTATTTAGAAAATTCAAAAGTGATGATTGGCAGGTCGTATTTTATGTTCATCGTCAGCGCACAAAGATATTCGACCTGACAAGGGGGATGCTGTAAAACTAACTTCCACAAAAGATAAGTGTCTTAAACTGTGAGAACTCCGAGATAACTTACTCCTTTTCCTGGTGCTGTCCTAGAAGAAATGCAAAAGCAGTAGTTCATAATTGAACTAATTGGCCTTAATGTACACATGCGACACTTTCCAGAAAGAC
Source organism: Pseudachorutes palmiensis (assembly GCA_009869845.1). Lineage (NCBI taxonomy): Eukaryota > Metazoa > Arthropoda > Collembola > Poduromorpha > Neanuridae > Pseudachorutes > Pseudachorutes palmiensis. The sequence continues at coordinate 10,499 of VNWY01001504.1, read as the reverse complement.
TAAAAGTCAAAGGCCATCTCTGATTTTCCATTCAATGAATCACACACGCTTTCATAAAAAAAGAGAACACCCCCAGATACACTCTATATGCACCGGCTTAACAGACGGATATACAGGTTACAAAAAAAAACAGATTCTCATTGAATCTATAACTAACACTTCAGTTGTGAACATATTCCTAACCCTACACTGTGTCATGAAAGTTCTGACACACCTACAAGGGCTAGTTTTATTTCATGAATTTCCGAATAGTGAAGCACTTTTGAAAAACCCAAATGCCCTAGAATTATGCCCTAGTATGTGGTGTGTCCTCCATTGTTAGCCAACATCATTTTGATCCTTCTACGGAAGCTGGATGCCAGCTTCTTTAGAAGGTCGCCGGGAAACGAATTCCATTTTTTTTGAAAACGGGCCTCTAGTTGACGTCTATTCTAGGGAATCGGTGGTTCGTACGCTGATTCTTTGAGAATTGCCCATAAATTCTCTACGGGGTTCAAGTCCGGGCTATTTCCAGGCCAAATTCCTCTTCCCCAGACGGTCGGAACTTTGCAGGTGATGAGCTTCATTGTTGATCCTGCAGTGTGCGCTGGAGCTCCATCTTGTTGCAATACCCGCTTTTTTTTGGATGAGAAGATGTCTGACTTCATGGCTTCGAAGTAAACAGGCAATACTTCCGTTTGGTAATACTTGGCATCGACGGTCTGCTTCGCAGGAATGATGTGAAGACTCCTCCCCCTGAGAAACCTCCTGCCACCATGAACTTCAGCGCGTGTTTTGGCTTTTCAATTGGCGTTACTTCGCTTCGATTGCTGGCTCTGAACCTTCTGTTTTGTTTGTGCTGCTGTCCGTAAAGCTCAATCCAAGTTTCATCAGTGAAAAAAATATTTTGGCGAAGGGATTCACCAAGTCGTCCAGGGGTCAAAAATCCCTGGTTTTCCAAGAATGTCCCGAAGTTTAAGCGGTCCCGGATATTTTTTTCAGTCAGCATATGTTTGTTGGGATGTTTGTAGGCATGTGTTCCCCATTTAGTGGACTTAAAATGGTTTTGGACAGCCGTACGTGAGATTTTCTTACCCCTGGTTTGGTGGCTTTCCGAGAAATTCAGCTTCCGGGCAGTTTTTCTGACCGAACTGCCCGATTTTTTCCACATTTGGTATCGGATTGACTTTTTGGTCTTAGGCGACATCTTCGTAGGTCTTCCAGACCGCTTCTTGTCCTTGCATATCTTCAAGTGCTTCCAGCGAATCACAGTCGATCTTGACACTTTCAATTTTGAGCTGATTTCTTTGTTGTTGAAGCCAGCCTGATGTAATACTTGGATTTTGATGCGAATGTGCTCCCTGTTAACTTTTACCTTTGCCTTCATTTTGGTAAAACAATTCTCTGATTCGGATGGGAAACAGCTGAGTTATCAGTATTTAAAAAGTGAAAGTACATGCTCTACCGGGGGGTGTCAGAACTTTCATGACACAGTGTAAGTGAGAAAGGAGTAAAAAGCAACTAACAACATATAATACGGTGCCACTTAGTTTTTGGCTAATGTTGAGACAACATCTTTTCAACGTTTACTTTAAAGATATAATCAGTTAGTTCTTGTGTCAATAGTCAACATTTATAAAGATACGAATATTCATTGGAACAACAAGACAATAGTGTTGATTTGTGAATTAGAAGTTGAAGTTATCTGTTCCTCAATTAGTTTTTGGATCTTGATTATCCAGGTATAAAAAAAACAATTTGAATTTTATGAATTATTAGTTTAATTATGCACATGTTTTGAGTGTTTTAAGTTTACTTGAACGAATGCTTAATTTTAACTAGTAACAATAATGGCTACAACAAATACACCTAACATTCCTATTCCTCCACCACCCCCGATGCCGAATTCTGGAAATTCGGCATTACCTGTAACACCTACGCTTCCTCGTACACCACGTAATAATATTTATCCTACCTTACCAACTAGGAATGCTTTAGGATCAAGGTCTAACGTGACACCTGGTCCAAGTGTAGCGAGTAGTCAAGCAGAACAAGGTTTACAAGTACCTGCAATGCAAATACCTACTAATCCGTCAGTCTCTGGCCAAACCGCACCTATTGTGCATCCAACAATAACGATACCTAATGCTCGCCCACGACTAACAATAAAGCTTCCAACATTTTCGGGCAAAGCATCAGATGATATATTCAAGTTCCTTACGCGGTTTGGATGGGCACTTATTGCTAACCAAGTCCCTGACGATCAGTTTGTTTTATACTTACCAGCATCATTAACGGCAGTCGCTGAAGATTATTTCCTTCACTATGTTGCTGAGTTGGGAAGATCACCAAGCCCAAGTTAAAGGTCATCGGCAACAATATTGTCCAACACGAGTATGTTACAAATGTAATCAGCCAGGACATGTTGCTGCGAAATGCAAGTTAACTGCACCAACAAACCAACAATGGTGGTGTACTTTTCACAATACAAATTCTCATAATAACATGCAATGCAGAGCACAAAATAGTAATTTAAACTTTCAGGGGGCGAGGGGGAGGACCAATTGGTACCCCAAATGGTACCCCAAATGTCAACCCAAATGATTCAAACTCAATAACCAATAAAAATATTAGTAATCGGCAATCAGCGTCTTTTAAAAATAAATGCCGAAATTAATAATATAATTGTAGAAGTTCTCTTAGACTCTGGTGCTGAATCATCAATTATTAGTGATAGAATAGTTGATCCACATCAGATTACACCACTAAAGTATAAAGTTATTTTAAATGGAATTGGTAATCAAGCTGCTACTCCTATTGGACAGGCAGAAGTTAGACTTAACATTCAGAATGAAATACTTGTTCATCCTATGTTAGTTGTTTCTAGATTCCATGTACAAGTGTTGCTTGGAAATGATTTTTTAGATACGTATCAGATTTCAATTGATTAAAAATCATATACAGTTCAATGGAAAGAGACAATACATCACATGCTGCCAATGCGTTCGTCAAGCTTACAAGATTGTCCGTTTCCAGAGTTACGCGAAATGTTTAAACTGGATACAGACTTAACTTCAAGTTATCAGCCTTCAATGGTACTGTTGGTGTTCAAAGGTTCAAAGGTGTTGAGGAGTACGTCGATGCTGATTGCGCGCAGGCAGAGACGTTACTCAGAACAGCTCAACACGTTTTAGAAGAGGCGTTGATACCAGATTATGGTGAATTTGACATAAATGTCGTACCCACACCTAGGTTTACGGGTACTGAAGCCTTGAACGACACAAGATGTGTGGAGATACAGGAATTGACAAGCCTGAAGAAAATAAACCCTTCAGATGACTTTAACGATCATGATCGTGAAGTGTGTGAGATGTTATATAATAATTCTTTGAATAATTACCCATATAATTTTAAATGTTTATCATCAATAGAACAGGAGGCAATCAAGTCTCATCGCAGGTTTGACGAACTTATCGCAGCATATTCTGTTCAGAAATCTTTTGTTTCATTTATCCAAGCAAGTCAAAGATTTATCCCCTTAGGTCCAGACGAGATTGACGAAACAGACCCTTCTTTTCATATTAGCAAATTGCCTCCACATCTTTACCAAGAACATTTAAATTCTATTTATGAACGAATTAATCCTGAATTGCCTATGGAGGAACAAGCATCTCTTCGAGAATTATTAACCCAGTATGCTGATATTTTTGCTTGGAGATCCGAAATAGGAGTGATTCGTGATATTGTCTTAAAACCTGGTGCTCATGGGTTTACCTGTCAACCAAAAAGACGTTCAGGCCCAGAGTTGGATTTTGAAGTTAACACTGTTAAGGAATTGTTGCGTTTAAAGCGTATAGCTCCAAGTACAAGTAATTATTGTTCTCGAATTGTTTTGGTGCCGGGTGGACACAAATTGCCGAACGGCAATATCACCTATAGGCTATGCGTTGACTTCCGTCAGCTTAACTCCCAAACAGTGCCGTTGGAATATTCAATGATGAAGATTGACACAATACTAGAGTTCTTACGAGGAACAACAAACTACCTCTCTAGTAATGATATCCGCCGCGACTATTGGCAGATTCGCGTGTCAGATGAAAGTTCTCATCTCTTGACTTTAATATATATATAATATAATAATAATAAAAATCCGTAGTAAATTGAATGACTACGAACAGCTAAGGAGCTAGAGTTACATACCTCGGCAAGCGACTATTTGCGCCTATTTTTTGAGGGGTCGGGAAATCGAGGGTCCAGGGAGGGGTTAGGAGGGTGAGGGCCCAAGGAGGGGGCGGGAAATAGAAGGTCCAGGGACGGGTTGGGAGGGCAAACGCAAAGGGGAGGGCGTAAAAGTCGTAGTTTGGAGAAAGAAAGAGGTGACGCAAGCTGTGTGAATGGAACATACGTGCAGTTGAGTAGACTGGGAGATTTTTGCTCTCCCCCTCCCTCCACATGACTCACGGTGATGGCTTGTTGTGGCTCCTTTTCCTTGATTCGTGCGGGGTGCAAACTTCCACGGAGAAAGGTATTCAAATTAAAAAAATGGATTTCCAAATGAAAGAATTTTCGCAAGATAAGATTATTTTATGTTTTAATTTCAATTTTCGCTACGCCGAGTGTTGATTTTAATTTATATGTATAATATACGATTAAGGTCTTCCTAGAAACTCCAACACCCGCCTTCGAGTTTCCCGGTTTTCTGCTTCCTGCTGTCGATGCCGTCGCTCAGATTCCTCATGCAGAAAAACCCTTCGCGCCTTTAACCCCTTGATGACTTCGGGATACATTTCCTCCAAGTTGAAGAACTCATCAGTGTCACAGTAGAACGAGGTGATCGCCGTAAGGAGTTCACTTATGTTGACTTCTTCGTTTATTCCGATGTCACCCAACCTAAACGCGACAGCGTTAACCGATCCCCAGGTATCAGAAATTGACCCCAACCTAGCCAAATCCAGCATGTCTTCCAGCCCCTGGTCCAAAAGATGTGTCATGGAAACATAGAAATAGTTCTCCTGATCCATGTGCCTGAGAATTTGTTTCAGTGTGACTGGAAACAATTTAACTGGAATTGTTGACAAATATTCGTCCACGACATGGGAGACTCGAAAGTTTGGCACCGGTGGGAACTGAAAGTCAGTTTCTTGAACTGACACACTCTGTAGCGTCTTCGCCTTGTCGGCTTCTGCTGATCTGCAGACCACCTTAATCACTTTCTCCAAATCTGGATATGCATCCCCTAAATTTTTCAAATCTTGAAAGGATAGTTTTTTTTATCACCGTCGACACTACTTGATACTCCAGAAAAACTCTAGGTGGTTTTTCACTTTCCGATTTTTTCTGCTCTACCATTTTGATTTTGCTTCCAAGAAACAAGACTGACCACATTCGCGAAATTAAGATTAGTTGAAAGACTTTCTGATTCACTTTATCTCCTAATCCTTAAGCCGAAGAGATTAGTATCTTATGCAATAGCATGAATACTCCTGGACAATGCTCAAAGGGATAGGGCATGGCATGAAGGCATGAAGCCTCAAGGTGCGGATTATTAGCAAAGTCCATTGGGAAATCTGATAAAGGTCAAATCTATTGCATTCGAACCATTTGGCTCCTTGCCATTGGTGCAATCTGCCCTAGGAACAGGACGACTTTGGACAAGGTCCAGTTCAGTACCAAGTATTTAGGCTACTACCTGGGCTCCTCGGCTCTCAGTTACAGTTCATCGTTCATCATGAATTATCTCAATTTGATACTGTTCATCGGTGTCACACTAAAGATCGGAGTGGCCGTCCCTGCACAAAATATACCAGGAACTTCGTGCCGATTCCTCATCAATGAAGTTAACATCAGAAACCCTGCGTCGCAGTTGCAAGGGAAAGAGTTTATAGAACTCAAGGTGAGTCATTTGATATTTCTATTTCATTTGTTAATTACTTTAATAACATCCAATGTTATTACCAGGCCGTATGCGAAGAAAACAACATCCCCAAGAGTCTACGAGGATATAAGATTATAGTGGTCGCGGGTTACGATAAGGTTTCGAAGGTAAAAAAGGCTGCCACTGTGTTAATATTTTGTCTTATTAATTAAACTGACGTTTTGATTGTTACGACAGGGTCCCACCATTGAATTGGTTGGGTCGTTGTGGACATTTAAAACCGGGACTAACAACTTGTTCGTGATTGGAGGGAACGGGGTGGCAGGAGAAAAACTTTCCCTTTCTGACGTCAATGTCAAATACAGACAAAAGTTTCTCCGTAATCAAGGAACACTTTCGAGCTTCCTCAACCGTGTACTACCTGCTAAGGAGGAGGCAAGTATAATTTTTATTTACTTGGTATACTTCTTTAATGGACAATAAGAATTAACATCGAATAAATACATAGACACCAATGGCGGTAATTCTGCTTCACAACAAGGAGGGAAAGCCTTTGGAGAAAATTGTGCTCAGCGAGAAGGAGCCATTTCTAAAGATCAATCCAGAACTTATGGCCGTAATCGAGAACAATGCTGTGGACATGGTGGTCTACGCCAAGGAATCCCCTGGACACACATGTAATATTTTTGACGCTATTTACAATAAGCAGAGGGGCGAAGTCCCAGAGAATTATGTGTTAAGGGAGTTTGAATTAGGGACTGGTATTGACTTTGACACAAGTATAAATCGATGCGCCATAGGCAGCCAAGCATTTGAGCCCGAGTCATTTCAGCTTGACACCGCGTCGCCTGGGTTACCAAATCCATGCAAAGGGAAAAGATTTGTCGTGGAGGAACATGAAGTTGAGCTGGGTTTGGTCGACAATGGCGATGATGATGTGGAAGTCAGAATAATCACCCCTCCTGTCGTCCAGCAGGGTGTGGTTGCAGTACAGGGTGAAATAGTTGTTCCTCCTCCAGTCGAACTTTCTCACTTTGACTTTGATGCGGCTGAGAAATACGTCCAGACTAGAATTTCTTATCCAGATCATACTACCTGCCAAATGTCTGCCTATAACGAGGATGTCATTGATGCTGAAGTAGTTATTGATGAAGGGAATGAGCTGTTAAGACAGGAGGGGGAAGGGGTGAAAGTCCCGCCGTATGAGAGCACGGAACACTTCAAAGCGGAATGGATTCAACAGATAAAAACTAACCAGAAAAATTTAGTTCCTTTCCAAGCATTAGGAAAAAATACAAAAGGAAATAGGACATGGTTTGAATACCATTTTGACGCCAAAAACCCTGCTGAATCAACCGTTCTCATAAACGAAAGGAACTCCTGAGGTCTCATGCCCAGAATTTCCTTAAGCAGCTTTACACGCTGTCAAACATCTTTAATAATAGGTGGGTTAATTCGAAGCTGGTGGCCTCTGTTAGGCTTTTAAACAATTTCGAAATTTTAGAATCGAACACACAGCATCTGGCAAATGATGCTTCGTTCGATGGTGAAACAAAAGCGAAGGCTACAGGGCTTCGGAATAAATTAATCAATCGCAATATCCTTATGGCTCTGCACTTCATGATTGACCTTTTGGGACAGATAAGAAAATTTTCATACCTTTTCCAATTGAGCGGTGGAACTCTCATTGGAAAGGAAGGTGCTCGAAACGATTTGATGAAAGCAGTGGAACAGTTAGAAACAACTAATGGAGGAAATGTGACTTCCCTTTTGACAACTTCAATTCGTTCTGATAAAAAAGGCAGGATTTGTACAGTGGCTGAGTTTCTAGATTCTACTCAAGTTATGTGGAATAAAGTTTTTCTAACAAGTAAGTAACAAGTAAGTAAGTTTCTTACTGTAAAGGTTACTTTGCTGAAGAATTTGAAGGAGCAAATATCCAAATATTTTCCTGAAGGTGCCCTATCGGATTTTGAAGTGCTTGTTCCAAGTAAACTTCCGTCAGCAAAACCAGCGGCAGCCACTTATGGGTTAGCACAAGTTCAAACCCTAGCCACACGTTTTGGGTTGCCGGTTGCGCAGGTGACATCGGTAGAATGGACAGCTTTGTTAGACTCTTTAATTGAAAGCCAGAAACTGTGTAGCTTAAAAAAGGAACATCCGGAGTACTTTTGGCCATATTTCTTGAAAAGGACTTCTATCAATTGGGGTGACAACATCAAGAAACTAATTGAAATTGCTCTTGTCATTCCTGCTGCGTCGGCTGATGCCGAAAGGGCATTCTCCATAATGAATCACGGAAAGTATGACAGACGGGCTTCCCTTACTCCTGCGCACTTGCAGGATCAGAGGAGAATTCGCATTAACGGAATGGCAGACATAGGAAAGTTCCCTGCGGCTAGGTACGCAAGGTACTGGATTTCAAAGGGACACACCGACTCTGGCGCGCCTGCGTATAAACGAAAGAGTAAAGTTTTGGATGAGGAAAGCGAAGATGAAAGTGAGGATGAAGATGTTTACATCTTCAATGCAGTGATGCAGGATAAAACAAAGAAGAAAAAATTCTTAACCCACAGTACCTTGTTCTAAAGCAAGATTACAAATGCCTTTCACTTCACTTAAAGGTGGAAAAACAACTGTAGTCAATGTAGTAGTTAATTGACATAATTAGCGCTTCGCATAAATGCAAAACATTAAAAAATCAAAGAAAAAATGCTTCGCTTGTTGTAGAATCACTTGTGTTAATACTTGTGTCAGTGTCAACGAACTAGTCAATTGGGAATAAAATGTAGTTTATTATTAGTAATTACAAAATTCAATGCCTGTCATTCACCATTTTATAAAAAAAAATTGGTTTAATAAATCACATTAAGCAGAAGGTTCTTTCGTTTTGTTGTCGGATTTTTTTTCATTAAATATGGAGCTTGCTCAGAATTTTGTCAGCCGGAAAGGCGTTGTACTTGGGATGGGGAGCGTTTGCGGTAAGTGACAAACTAAAAAATAGATTATTAAGTAGCGGATGCTAATTTAATTTTTTTATGAGCCGTTCTGAAGTGTGTGGAGTGGGCAATCCCGCGTTTCGGTGTCGCTCTCAGGGCCGGGAGACAGGCGACATCGGTCTGGGCCTGGAAAGTTGGTTTGGGGGGTGGGACACGGCCCACTTTCCGAGCAATCCGACAGGCGATTCCTCTGTGGCTCCGAATTTTCGGGCTAGTACTTGGTAAGTGACTCTGCTGTCCACTTCAAATTATCTCATCAGCATACCAATGGATTTTCAAACCGGAATGTCAGTCATTTGCAATCAAGTACAAAAATCCCTGGTATTTATTTCCACCGCCTGTTTTGATGCAAAGCATATTGTAGCCCAATTCCAATTTGGATTAATTAGTGAAAGGACAATGCAAAATCCAATTGGCACTTCCCGTGACTGCGGTACAAGTAAATGGAATTTAGGCTCAGCCAGTTTCTAGCCAACACATTGGGTTTGTTTTCAGGTCGCTTTTGAATCGATAGTTCTTCGGGAACGTCAGTATTTAGCAGAATGAGCCGTGTGTCGCCACCATTTCTTGACAGGAAAATTCACCCGCTGACGAGTATCTTTTGCTTTGTATGAGGGGAAAAGTCCAGTCTGTTTACAAAATTCATGTCAAATAAGCAGGATTTGATTCACATTTTTCTGATTTACCCGATTGGTACGACGGTTCCTTCCTTTCGATAAACCATTCCGATTCCAATGGTTACCACACCAGCAAAGTCAATGATATCTCCGGGATTGAGTTCAATTTCCTGATCGTTCCGTGGGTCATGAGCTATCTCCTAAGATTTCCCAGTCAGATGAGGAATAGCTAAACCAATATAAACATTAGAAGCCACAAATAAGATTACGGAATTAACAATGTACTTATTCCTGGCTTCTGTAATGACACTAGGATCATCAAATGCAAAGAAAGCTCTCAGCTTGACGGGAGCAGCATTGAGGTTTTCAAGAATGTCGAAGTATTCCTCAGCATGATCCATGTACTCCTTCAGAATCAATGGAAATATTACATTATTTAACATTACATGAAAAAACAATTCAAAGTATCGTTCACCTTCAGAGCATGAAACGACGCTTCGGTTCCGATCTTGTCCGTCCGTCTTACGTGTATACTAAACAAAACTAATGACAATGAAAACAGCGTTACTTTGAAAAGGGTTACAATTATCTACAATCACTCACCCAACAATGGGAGACTCAAAGCGCAATTTGGCTTTCTTCTGTTCGATTGAAGAGTTAGTTTCCGGTTGAAGCCTGAGCAAATATTTCATGAATTGGCCAATCCAATTCTTTGGTTTCTTTTGCGACTGATTGCCATTGCCAATTATTTTTTTTTCAGGTGCTGCACTCTTTTTAGTGACCATCCAGTCACTCGAGTTTGGTGTCGGCGTCGGTGCTGGAAGAGCTGCCGTTGGGAAGATGAGGAAAGTGAGGCTGGAAATTCTGCCGCAACCGGAAAACAGCAAAACATGACAGGGTATGTAAAATACGTTGAAATGAGGGTCTACATAGATACCCTTTAAATGAGTCAAAAACCTTTCTAGTGAATGATGCAACAGAAATTCTATGCCAGTTTAGTATCAACGTAGTAGACGACAAAATGCCTTT
>VNWY01001503.1:0-14513 GCA_009869845.1 Pseudachorutes palmiensis | reverse complement strand
GTTTTACTCTAGACGACGTGTGCTTCCGTCTCATGCGCCTCAACGTTGTTGTTGCGTAAAGTTCTGTATAGCGTTCTTTGCAAAATCACGTTTTTAAGGTTTACTCTCAGAAGAAAACATTAAATTAAGCATAGGTCACATACTAGTGAGACTTTTCATACAATTCGCATTTTATCGGCGTTATAACTTGTTATCTGTAACTTTCTCTTGAAAAGAAAACGGAGTGAGGAAAAGGAATTTGCTACAAATTCTCGAGCAACACTTTTGAAGATTTAAGAGAAGGAATTTTGTATCTTCACTTGGAGTCAAAGGACATTGGGTGTAAAGAAAGTATTCGGATGAAGTCAGCGGAATTTCTTTTGACTCGGGCTGCCTCAAGAGCTAAATTGCTCTAAGGCTTTTACACCAGCATGTAAGTAAATTCCGTCTTTTTCGGGGCTTAATGTAATTTAAACTTTATCTGTGTATACAAATGAGACTCAAGTTTTGTGTGAGGGGCTGATGAGGATAAAGAAGGACCACAAAACGAAGAACAAAGTACTGGCGACAGTCAAAAAGTCCCCGCATCCTTTCCCTTTTCGTCACCACCGGAACCATTGAATTTGAATGAATGGGAAAAGAAGAACTTTCCTCCTTGATTTCTTAAGAAGTTGCTCCATTCTTTGAAGTGAAATGGAATAATAGAAATCTTCCACAGATCCCCCACTCTGAGGAGATTAAAGCTCCAAAAGAATCTCGATTCGGAGAGGTTAAATGTCGTTAACTCGAAGATTTTTGCAGTAGCACATGTACGCAAAAACAAGATCCTTTTCCCTACGACATGTTTTCAAAGTTGTGGGCGTTGTCGTCGTCTTTCTAAAAATGTACCTCCAAAGATCACCATGACAGGTATATGTTTCCTTAGTTCTGGTTGGAATTGATTGTGGGTTTCTTAGAATTCTCTGGGATAGTTTTTTAAAAGAAAACTTTCAGAACGGATCTCGTTAAGGAAGCAATATGACAGGCTCATAAAAGCAAAAAGGAACTTTTCCCAACAGGGATGTTTGAGTTTTCATAAATTAATCCTCAAACCGATTCCTTATACGTAATCTTACGTATTGGAGTTTTTGATAGAATTCTGCAAGGTTAGGTTGAATTTAAGTAAAAGTAAAAGAGTCGACTTTACTGCAAAAATATAGCTGTCAATTTGATGCCCGTCACGGCATTTTACACATATGCTATTTCCTATCCCAGTATCGTTGATTCTTATACTTTTAAACGTCTTTTATGAAAACTGTTGGAACATTATTCTCACACAATAGGCAATTACTCTGGAGGTCAATGTATCATAAAGCAATAAAAATGATCATTATTGGGAGCATAAAATGCCCAATTTTGGGGCTTGGCTTATGATTTCCTTCAAGTTTCAGAAGTCAAAGATCCTGATTCATATGCAGACTGAACGATTTCAAGAATTTTGTTTTCCAAGCAGATGATAACAATGGCTCAGCGAATCCGCTTAAATGGAGGAAGCGTATAGTGGGGAAAATAGTTTGGGCCCAAACTTTCACCTTTATTTCCTTTCGGTCTTTATTCAAGCCAGCAGTACTATAACGCTCAACCACGGACCGCAACATTGTGCATTTGTGAGGGAAGATAAAAGATTTATTATTATGAAAATCTATAGAAATAGTTGAGGGAGTTAGCTCAGTTAAGTTTCAAGGGAAATGAACCTTTCTTTTGTGTCTATCTATATGCGAACATAGTTTTAAATGTGTTAAAGTCACTCTCTCCTTTCACCAAAAGTTTACCAAACTATTCTCCCAATTTGTTACTCTAACGGGAGAATTAATAGAATGAATTGGATTGAATCCATTCCTTTCCCCTTATGTGACAAATTCAAATTTAAATTTTGAAGTTTATTTTCTTCTGGCACCTCGATAATAATAGCTGGGTATACAAGCCTAAGGTTCAATAAATTTGTCTTTTTTTATTGCCCCATGGAGTGAAAAATTGTCTTTCGGAGCTGATATTAACGCTCTACTTAAACTTTCTTTTCTTTTTCCCCTGCTCTTAATCCTCGTCCAGCAGGAAATCGTGCATAAGAAATCGCCAAGACATGCTTATCCCCATCCCCCAGTATAATAATCCCTGGAAAACTTTTTTTTCTACCAATCTTCAAAGTCTCGATTCTTCCTTTCATCTTGGTCGAGCAATAGCAAGGGGCATGTCAATTGGCAAATCTCCAATTCTTCCTTCCCTCAAGAATACTGTAATGCATTACCCTATTGATGGAACGTTTACGCTCAATTCCAGCTTTCGGAACATCTTCGTGGATTGGTTAACATTTTGTCATTGGGAAATCGGTAGAGCGGTAAAGTGAGTATAGATCTCATAGTAATTGAATTCCCTTTAATTGCATTACATCTGCTACCAAAGGAGAAGCAGGAGTTAATTTCATTAAAAAAAATTTCGTCTCCGGCACCCTCGAATTGTTCTCCATTACTCCGTTTCTCTCTCAGTACAGAAATTAGCACTTTAGAAAAGTAGGTTAGGGAGATACTCCTTGAACTTATAGCTCGTCAAAGTGATTGCTAAAAGGGAAAAAGAAGAGCAAATGGGAAAAAGGACGCTATCCGGAGCCTTTGATGGGTCTCTGCTTTCTCCAATGTAAGGGAGTTCCAAAGTACTATTTCGAATGTGTCTTGGGTAGTGCCTGGAGTCTTTGGAATGATGTACGTGGGTTGTGTGGGGTGGAGACATACCGTAAAGCTTCTTTCTAAGAGTGAGAGGCAAAGCTTTCCCTGGGTGGAATCCGTGTCAAGCACACCGAAGGCAAAAGGAACGATGGAGCGAGGAAAGTATAAAATGTGCAATCCAGTTCTGAACTCGACGAGTGAAAGGCAAGTGGTGGCGGTGGAAAGTGGCAGTAGTAGTTCGGATCAGGGGCATCCGAGTAGACGCTTTTACACAGACATCTCACCGGTTCTGGTGGTTGGTGGCCAGGCACTTTTCTTCCTTTTTCTCTATTGCGCCGAAAGGAATTTCAGTGAAAGTTTTTGGCCGAAAGACAAGCTCACACAAAAAGAATATCCAAGTGAAATATATTTCGAGTATTGACAGCTTTTAGAAGAGTGTGTGAGAGTGGGTGTAATTTCGTGCCATCATCATCATTCTCATCCGTTAGTATTTTGTATTACGTGTCTCTCTCTGGTGCTCTTTTCTTTGTGCATTTTCTGCCTAAGTAGCTAGTCCTGTAGCAAGAAAAAGAGAAAGTGCCAGGGGAGAAAATTACAGAATTACTCTCTCAAAGTTCTCTCAGTCTCGCCGTGTGTGTGGTGATCACATCATTTCCTTTTCTTCATTTTACTTTTCACTCCGCTTTCTGAATTACGGAGAAAGTGAGACTCTCCACAGAGTGAAACTCATTCTCCCATTCGTCCTACTTTCTACTTTAAGATTCAACTAATTATCATTTTTCTTGTACTACGCCGACTGGAACTGGTAACCTAGATTATCAAAAGTTCTTCTGAATATCTGAACTTACACAGAATCCTCAAAACCCAGGCAACATTGCAATTAGGAACTTCTTATTAGTAAAGGTATAACACGATGTTAAACTTATCTCTTGATTTGCTGAATTATGCACGACTGTCTCCATCATCATCATGCACTAAAAAAAGCTTTGATGAAGATGAAAGAAAAGAAATTCTGAGAAAAATCATCTAACCGAACAAAAAGTTTGGAACGGAAGGCCAGAAAACTTTAACGAGTCTCTTTAGTTTTTTCGGATCAATAAGGAGGAGCCAATTTGTGAGATCTAAAAAGTGTTTTATTATTCCAAAAAGTTTGAGACGAGAACATATTTCTTTTCAAAATTGACACACAAAAAAATCATGGCCGCGACCAAGACGAAAATCAAAGAAGGGCGGAAATTGATTTCACAAAAGTTTTTTCTTTGCCATGTCCATGTAGATGAGGGAGTAGTGCATAAATTAGAGAGAAATTAATGAACTCATTAATTAATTAATGAATAGTTTCATCTATAAATTCCCTAGTTGGTAATTACTTTTCTTGATGACTCTTTTCAGGACATTGAAGGCGGGCTGCAATACTTAGTACTAGTAACGACTCATTTTGATGAAAGGGATGAAATATCAGCGTCGTGCTCTGGAACTTACTGACAGTGATGAGTAGTCGCCTGTTGCTACTGCTACGACTACTAACACTGGCTACCATTGATTTGTTCTCAGCGCTCCTGTTCATCGGAAAAAGTGGAATTTTATTAGCATTCTACTAAAATGGTTCCGACTAATGCGTCCCATTCGCATTTTGTCATGCTCATCCTCCTAAGCTCCATAGCGGTTACCGTCGTCAAGCCAAGCCCAGATGGACTTTTTGACCAAGACTTCTTTGTCAACGAAATTGAAGAGGACGTTCACTGTGAGTAATGGCGACCATTAATTTAATATAATAGAAAACTCCCGCTTGTAATTTACCTGAGAATGGAATCAAATTCTCCATTATCTCTGACATGTTTAGTGCATTTTAGAAAGGAAAAAAGGATGTACCGAGCTTAAACTTTGAGCGGACTAAAGGAGAGAATGACATAGAAATGGGTCACTGTCGACAGTCTTAGAGCGCCTTCTAAGACGCTAAAATACAACGACCGAAACCCCCATCATTTCTCACGCACTCGATTTCTCTCCCTTGCACTTTTCCAAATTGAAATCGCGTTTTAGCTCCCCTGCCTGTGTGGTCGTTTTGGGGTCAATTTGGTTTGGACAGCATGCGTGCAAGTCGTTCTGTTCCAAACAGATCTAAAAACGGAATTTGAATATTTGGAGGACAAACGGAATAGTAGCAAAACATACGCCTAATCATTTTATCAATAGTCAAACAAAAGTTTTCTCAAACTCATTCCGTATTCCTGACAAGATTTGAGAGAATTACTAATTGATTCATGAGAAAAGTTTGTGTTCAAGTTGGCTTCCATTTGGAAACATGGTGGGTGGACGTCAAAGTTTGAACAGAGAATCGACGAACGACGATGCGGAGACAAACGCGTGTCTTTTCCAAAGGGACGGCGACATTCCCTACTTTGTCATTCATGTAATGACGGATTTAGGTAAAACGATTATGTATCGTGTCCTCTTGGGACAGCAAAAGTCAAATGGTATTCGAGCGGCGTCCTGGATGCCAAAGTCCGGAATTGGCAGGGTCATTTTCCATTAAACGAGTTTCTAATGGAAACTTTGTCCTACCATAAAACCACCTTTCACGCAGTAGTTTCAGCCATCTGCGATGGAAAAGAAGCCTTAGAGGTATGCTCTTTATTATCAAAAAGGCATGATTACTACGGTTATTATCCACCTGTATTAGCATCGCATCATCTTAAAATGCTTAAGTTCCATGTGAATTTTATGCTTCAGCTACGATACTACAAGTTTGAAAAAGGCTGGCCACTAGGGGACACTCTTCCACATTTTTATGACCTATATATTAAAACTCTTATGACCTGTGGGGCAATCTATTAAAACGAATTTCATCCATGTCCAAAAACACGGTTAAAAGAGAAACATATCGTGCCCTCCTTAGGAAGTTGACCTTAGGAGACATTATACATAGCAAGAGTTATTGAGGCCATTTGAGTAGATTAATGATGACATCGTAGCACAGTCAAACTCAAACAAGGGAATCAATTAAGAGAGAAAGAAGAAGGAAAGGAATTCCTATAGTGGATTACACACACACTGACTTATGTTAAGAAGCTCAAGAGTCTTTTATAATCGGAATTTAATTGCGGTGCTGAGCTTAGAGAAAGTGAACTAGCAGATGTATTTTATTGAAATCCAGCCAGGGTGGTTCTATGCTTTCTTTCGTGGGAAAAGAAGCTTTTGGTGAAAGGATGGAAGTTGAAATGAATGTTCTTCCAGACCCTGCTGCCGCGCCTTCTTCCTTTAATTTTGTAGAAAGTAAGTGAAAGGAATCTAGAGGAGTCAGAAGGAGATGAGTGTAGTTAGGCAGACGGGGAAAGATAATAGAAAAGACAAAGATGAAAGGGGTATTCTCCATGACGCCGACTGAGAGACTTTCACCATAACATGGATAGGAATTCCAATGCTTTCACTCCTAAACTACGATTTTACTCTGGTTTATAATCTCGACTATTTACGATACGACAAAGTCCTGGCACACGAGAAGAGTAGGCGTTTGTTATATACGGGCTCCAAGGAAATATACTTTTTCTCATACGGGCTCTATAGTCTCAAGGTTCTTCTGTGGAATTAATACTCACGCATCAATCTTAAGAGGGAGAAAGTAACCTAAAGACTTTACACGTAGTATAAGCGTAGAAAGCAACTGAGACCACGGGTGGCCTTGTGTGTTTTTCTCATTCCACGACAAGAGTGTAGCCCTGGTTAAGAGAAAAGCTTACGAGATAATAAACGTATTCATTCAGTGGCACGGCGGTGGCGGTGGATTTTTCTTATTTTGTGGAATGTGCAGAGTAATAAAGGACTCTGGCATTAGCAGATCAAATGGCGAGGTCCATTACGCCGCTAGGAATCCCCAAAGAGCTTTATATGATCTTACCTCAAATACACAACCACAAAATCTCCTATGCTTTCTCCCTATGTCTTTTCCCCATCGCCGCCGGAGATTCGTGATACTTTCCCTTTTCTCTGTCCGCTCGCTCTCTCCTTCTGTTTTGAACATTTACGGTAAATATATACAATGTGGTAAAAGTCATTCGTAATGGTTTTCATACTTACAGAGATAAAATATATGGCAGCAGAGAGACGTCCCAAAGATCATTTCAAACTCTAAAAAGCAGCCAGGCGTAATCATTTACCTTTTCCCAAAGCATCACGTTATTGTCACCAGACCTGAAATTTCAAATGCTTCATGAACTCCAGTTCAGGCCAAAGTTAAAATAAAGGAAATGAAGTTACAATCTGTTTGCCACGCGCTTGCGTAATATTAAGCATTTTCTGTTGATCTAAAGTTGAAGAGAAAATCAAAAATGTTGCCGCAGAATATGTGATCGATAGAAAGTTTATTTTATTTATTCTTGAGTCTTGAAAACTGCGGGGGCTAACATGGTCTCTCCCTGTTTGAAAAGTATGGTGAATTTAATCAGAAATTCTCATGATTGACTATTGATCAGTTTGGCAGGGCCGATTCTCGTTAGCGTGTGTGTTTGTCCAGTGGGTGTAATGAGCGAAATGACTCTTCTCCTCGAGTGGCCGCCGTGTACGTTTCCGAAAACAAATTTTCTCCATCTAACCAATTGATGGAGGAAATGAAAAGTTGGAGAACTCGGACGAAACTAGGGTAAAAAAGCTCTAAAGAATTTGGATTCGGAGAGTTCTTTTGACCATGTTTCCGGGCGATTGCTCTGAGTCTCTCAAGGCGACTGGCCTACAATTGAGAAGTACTCGATCATCCTGTGTGGCTCTTACAGTGGTCGCCATGGTGGTAAACGGATACACACACGCGGCTCTATAGCATTGGATCCAGTTCACATCTTCTGAAGTGACTTCTTGCACCAACGGTAGAATTATTGCCTACTTTTCTTCAACGAGAGGCAGTTCGGAAATAGGTTAAAAATGAAAAAACTTTTTCTTTACTTTCTTCAAATCTAAGGAAGCTTGAATTTTCTATTTTAGGGCATCGGCCAAGAATCCTCATCGAAGAGAAAGTTAAAAAGGAAGTTTTATTCCCCATTTGTTACTGCTAAGCGTTTCTTTACCTTATACGAATCAAATGTTTTTACAATGAGTTAAGGAACCGACTTAGGGGAAGCTATCGATCATTCTTATTCTTTTCCAGCTCAAACTGTTCCAGCAGTTCCATGTAGAAGGTCGGAATATAACATTCGTAGCGCATCATCCCAACTTTTTTCATCCCCTCACATTTTTACAATTTGTAATTCCACGAAGGCTAAAGTTAACTTTGTCGGTAGCCTGGTGTGGAGCTAAAACGCTGTTGGAAGTCCGCGGAAGATTATCAAAGAGTTAATTAGCTCAAAGTTTCAGAAGCTCCTTGAGATTTATCCTGTCGGACTTTGAGTGTAGTTTCGCTGATGAATATTAAATTATTAATTTCCATGGGCTCAGTCCTAAACCCCTTTGATCCTCACTCTATCAAAAAAGGAACACCAGACCTGTGATACTTTACTGCTCGTTTTTGTAGCGATAAAAATCAAATTGAATATACATTTCTAACAATAGCATCAAAGGAAAGCTATTTTAGATTCCTGTGGATTCAAAAGAATGGATTCAAATCCAAATGGCTACATCGTTCCACTCTGTTTTTCGAGATTCCAAACCCCGAAATCTTTCCAACTGAGAATGTATAATGTTGTTCGATTTCGAGCGTGTTCCCCAGTCGCCAAGCAACTTCTGTAAAAGGCTTTGAAAACTGGAGAAGAACACAAGATTGATGTACCAAATGGTTTCACAGAGGAAAGGAAAAGACGAAGAAAATGCACATGGAATGTGGTTTCCTTTGATGGAACAAAAGGAAAAAAGAGAAAGAGATCGCACCACTATGCCATGAGAAATTGGCACTGCTGTTTGCTGTTGCGCTTCTCATTTGAATGCGTCATTTCCTTTTATACTTTTCACCAAAAAACTGGGAATATTTGGAATATTATATTCCATCACTTTTGTATTTTCCAAGGAATTTCCCCATCATTTCCTCACACAAAGTACAAATGGCAAAATGCTATTCTATACACGTTTTGAAACGAGAAGAAATGAAATGTGCATATTTTAGAATTTTGCACAACGGTGTGGGCTTGGGTATCTCAGATCTTCTGGGCATTTGGAGAAATTGAATATGAGATACAATTTGATTCCATCAATTCTAAAGAATGGAAGACTGATGCGTGCATCATACTTCAGACATGCATGAGTAACCGTTCTCAATACGTTGATCCCTCTTTCCTTCTGCTTGTGATAGAATGAAGAATCAAGAATATTCTCATCCTTTCTTCCCATGGTACCAGGGCTCTTATATTATTTGAAATTTGAAGCTCCCATACAACCCTGCTGTTGGATTTAATAATAAAAAGCCTATGGGAAAAGGACTTCCAGCGGATTTGCTCCAGTTTGATGTCTCAATTCCTCCAGACGCTTTTTCATTTTCCTTGATTGTCTTTCCGTCGGGTTCCAGGAAGAACACACTAGTTTCCAAACCAAAAGTAACGTTGATTCCCCAGTGTGGAGTCAAAGTGAAAGGGAAAAGGGAGAAAGCGAAAATAAGCTGGTTAAATAAATAGATTCAGGCAGGCTCTTGGCTCATCTGGAGAAAACCAGAAAAGTCAATAGCCCTGCCGTTCCCTATAAATCAAATTATACCTCACCATCTAACCTAATCGGCAAACATCTTTTCATTTTTTCAATCCAATTTTTCAAATTCATAATTTGTAAATTCTCTTAGAAACACCTAACTATAAAGTGCTCGAATGCACTTTCGATGCTGACGAATCTCGTGAATTTTCTTTGGGCTTTTCCGCTTCTGCGTGTTTGAGGTTCTGATTATTTTCTGTTACCGAAACCCAGTCAGGTTTTGCGTCCTTTGGTTGCCAAGCATAAATTTGATTTTGTCAAGCAACTAAGCCTTGCCGCTTCTCCCTCACACCACTTAGAAATTCTTTTCTAATTTCATGAATATCCTGAAACTCAGAGTGAAAACTCAATTTATACCTTTCACTCGTACCTCTTCATTTTTTCCAATTTAAAAAAGAGTTTTTGAGCGAAGGCTAAAAAAGTTTGTGAACTCCGGAAAGGCGTTTAGATTACAAAAGTGAGAGGTGTGACAGACCTGTCGTCGTGGTTGGTATGAAAGTGATACGAAATCAAAAGCGCAGGAATTGGAAATTATCGATTTCGGAAGTCCCTTTTGACTTTGAGATGTCTTGTAATAATAATATTTCAATACCCTCCTGTGTCCTATGATGGAGAGAAATGTGTTAAAAAGAATGGTAGAAAAGGAAGAGATTGACTTTCCCATTTTAAGTGGAGAAAGTCATCTTTCTATCACACACACAAACTTTCTTATTATTAGGCTGTTGGCGGAAGTTGAAGGAAATTGGGGACTTATAAAAAGCAGATGATACGAGAACCCGCTTTGGAGACTTTCTCTTTATATGAACATTTTCCCTTCATTGTCCTTTTTTGTTCTCTCCAGCCTGTTCCAAAGATGTGTCAAGTTATTACTCAAACAAAGTCTCCCTGTGCTCCTAGACTTAGCATCAGAACAACTTTCACTTTCTCCCATCTACTTGAATATTCTCATCATCTCGGACCAAGAGTGTTTGACTAGATTCAAAATGCTTAGATTACTAAGCTCCCGACGGCGAGATCCCATCAAAAGAAGACATTCTCCATTCCCTTTTTGGCCTACATCAGATCAAATCAGCTTCCAACCCTTCTTTGCTTATGGCATCTAACTGCTCAAATGTTAGCAAAAAAGTTCAGAATGACATGGATATCACCATAATAAGACTTTTTTGCCTTCATGTCACTCGCCTTTCTCGGCCTCCTAAAAATTTGTAACTCACATTCTCACTGAGTAGAGACGGAAACTGATTTCAAATGAAATCCCAAGTGGCCCTACTCTCTGCCGTTGTTGCTTCTTCCACTTTTTCCTAGTTTGATCTTTTACAACTAAAGTTGGCAAGTGGAATTCTTCTTTATATAAAGAAAATATAGAAAAAGGAGACACAAGTGACAACTTGGGTCGTTCATTTCTACATTTCACAAAGTTTTTAATATCCTCTGCCATTTTGACGAAACTCTTCTTTCATAGAGTCTACTCTCTGAATTTCTTTCATATTCCTCTACCAGGAGTTACTTAGAAAGGAACACATTTTCTTCTTACGAACATTTTTCAAGATTACGTACGCACAGACGGCAAAGCTTTCCAAAGTCATAAATCAAACCAAATGAAAACCTCAGAGATTAACCTTCTTTAAGGCTCCACGCGTGGAACAGTGTGTATGGCTATTTCGCATCTCATGCGGACGACTGTTTCTTGCTCAATCTATTTCCACTTCCGATGGATTTACTCTTATCTGTCTCCACAGCTTTCACTCCGATTACGAGCTTCAGCAATAGAAAGTTTTCCAAAAGCTTTTACCCACATGCCAAATAAAGGTTTTATGCACTTTTCAATGGATCAATATCGATCATCCAACTGGAACAGTCACTATATGAGAAAAAAACAATTTAACCACTTTAGGTTTATTTGTAAAAGCATTTGGTCGAGGACATTTTCCTCCAAATAAGTCTTTGGAGGTTCCGTTGATCCATGGCAAATGAACTGTCACACGTCTCACTACTAATTATATACATTCAAGCGTTGGCCCGTGCTCCACAAGCCCATCCTTTATGTAACCTCATTGTGTAAACCCACCGTGTGGGTCAGAAGTAAGCCAATTTTGGCATTGAGGGACGTGTCAAATGCCACGCACTTATGCCGACAAAGGAAAGAGGAGGAAAGTGTCAACACAGCACCGTAGTTTCCAGCAGCAGCACCCATACAAAAATCCTTACAATCTTATTACAGATAAAAACTTCTATAATCCGATTAAAGTAAAATAGGGCTTTTCACGTAGAGAAATGCATGACATTCCGTTACGTTGCTGCGCTGGATTGCGTGAAACATAGCGTACGTAATCGTATTCTTGCCTTCCACTCAACCAGGCAAAAACAAGGTGATTTAGTTACCTAAGGCGATGCTCACTTTCACGCCTCCAAATTTTAGATAGCTGTATCATGTTTCTTATAAGGAAGGGATAGTAAGTAGACTCTGGCTGCTCATTGGATACTTTAAGGAGAAAGGTTGTTAAGGCTTTCTCTACATTAGCATCTGAAAGGAGAGCCTTGAGTTCCCTATGCGGTAACTCTGTCCTGTACTTTGTCACTTATTCCATTTCTTTGGGAGAAAGCTAGTTCTAGCGCACCGTCTTCAGCGGAGAGAGAAAGTATACTTTCTCCCATTGGGGAGTACCATTGGATCATTTCCCTTTTAACATAAATATGCAGATGACGGGAAACTAAGGAGGCGGAGGCTGGTACCATGTATACGCGACACCTGTATCTTTAAATGTGGTTTACAGTTACTTCACTTTGGTATATATGTATGTAAGGAAACAAATGCATATTTCACTCCTTTCCTTTTTATTTCTGTTGTTTTCTCCATAAGATCCCTGAAAGCAACAACCTCTTGAGTGAAATATATGTCCACCGCCTTCCCTCCGCATTTCCAGGATTTAGGCATGAAATAACAAATCCACTTTCTCCATTTTAGGTCCAATGCGGAAGTATAAACGTACGATAGTTTTGTGCGGAAATCGTATTGGTATTCAAACGAAAAAAAAGGAGAGGAGAGAAAGAGCAATTTCACTCTTTTGGCTCTGTGTTAAAACAATTAATTTAACTGAGTAAACCATCTTCACCAACAAAAGCCCGACACCCATAGACAGAGTGAAGCCTCGTCTACCCGTGTGAAGTGGAAAAAACCGACCCGGAGGACTCCCCACCTACCAAATCCGCACCTTCGGAGCGACCACAATCCCCCATCAAAGAGCACACGGAGCCTGCCTTACTGACTCAAAAGTAAGTTCCATCCACAGACAGTATTTGTAGTGCTCGGAGGTACCTTCTTGTGGTCAAATTGAATCCAAAGATACTGGCACCCGTTCTGGTCTCTATATAGGGGCCGAGGTCAACCGAGGTCATCCACACACCAGATACCTGACAAGAAGCAAATCCTCCATCAAAGAGCACACGGAGCCTCCCTTACTAAACCAGAAAGACCGAGGTCAACCGAGGTCAACCGCCCATCCGATGCCAAACAAGAAGCAAGACAGGTCACTCCAAGTACCTAACAGTCCATACCCTCCAAGGAACACAAGTCCATCCACCAGTGCGAAGCGGGGAGCCGAAGATACCCTCTCCAGGGAAGAGACAAAGTCCCCCAAAACAACCGGAAGCACCAAAGAGATGGAAGAAGTCAAAGAGATGATAAGAGCCTTAGCCGTTAGCCAGGACGGAAGATTCACAAGTCTAGAGAAGAACCTAGAAGACCAGTTCAAAATGATTCATGAAAAAATCACCAACCACGAGGGGAGAATTGTTGTCCTAGAAGAAGGACTCTCATCGGCTCTCACCATGATTGATGCACTCCAGAGTGAAAACTACAACCTAAATCTAAAGGTCTCCCGTCTCCAGGCAAACAACAAAGAGAACTACTTGGTAGTTGCCGGCATCCCAGAACTCTCGGAATCAGCAGTCAAAGACAAAATTACAGAATTCATCTCACTCAAGTTGAAGATTGGCCCCGTCACCATCGACACATGTAGGAAGTTTGGAAACACCGGACCAAACCAAAGACCACGACCCGTCTCCATACACTTCCCGAATGTAGATCACAGGAACCAAGTCCTCAACGCTGCGTTCAAGCTCCGTGACCCGGAAGTCTCCATCTTTCCAGACAGACCAGTCTTCCTCCGGAATCACCTTCGACTCGAGCGAGAGAAGAAGAGGAACAACAACCAAGGGAATCAACTAACGGACACAAATCCCTACCGGCCCCACCCGGGCCCACGCAGATCACCCAAATGAGGACACGGCCTTACTCCACGTCTACACTCTACAACTCAACTCAGCCCAACTCAACAACACAACCAAACTCAATCTCAAATCAATGCCACAATCAATCACACTTATCTCTCTCTCCTCTCCTTCAATGTTACTGGTTTGCAAACAAAAAATGTCGATTTCTTTTATAATATCTTAGCAATTAATGCTTCTATTTTCTGCCTAAGTGAAACAATGTGTCCCTATGACTTCAGACATCCTGTCCTTGAGCGCCACTACAATACCACCACCATTCCAGCAGTCAAGCAGTCCTCTGGTCGTCCCCGTGGGGGAATGTTGATAGGCATCACCAAAACTCTCAATTCAAGGGAAGTCAAATTAATCAAACATACTGATTACTATGTAATCTTAGAGCTTTGCATGCAGGATGTTCCAATAGTGTTAATTTTCTTTTATTTATCTGGGATCACCAGGTATCACCGAAATACCAGACAACTCTTCGAGGAGATCACGCAACTGCTTCAAGAGAACGACAAGGTCATCCTAATGGGAGACGACAATGCCTGGTTGGGCACCCTCAACACTTCAGTGGGTCCCCCTAGAGAGAGTAAAGATCCCAGGGAAGACCCAAAGGGACGCGTCCTTTTCAACTATCTAGAGGAAAATGGGCTGGTAATAGGAAATGGCTGTACAGAGGGGGACTGGGAGGGCCAGATAACATTTCATGGAAGCAACGGAACCAGTGCAATTGATCATCTTTTCTTCTCTCCCACAGTCAAAGATGTCATCCACTCTTTCTCGGTCCTCGACCTCCCTTACACTGGTCATTCTCCAATCCTCACCAAACTCAACTTCCACGTGCCCTCAACACCTCAACCACGGTCAAAAACAAGAATCATTTTCCCAAAGGATCCCAAC
>VNWY01001502.1:0-14520 GCA_009869845.1 Pseudachorutes palmiensis | reverse complement strand
ATACTTTGGGATTTTGGGCCTTAAAATTTCTTATACAACGATAATTCGCTAAGTTTTTGTTATACTGATTGGCTTATTTAGCCAATTCCACCCCCGAAGAAAGGGTTCTTTAAGAAAGGGCAAAAAGCGTATCCCCCAAAATGAGAAACCTGAGGTGACATTAGTAATTTCAATCAAATTCAAATAATTTTTATTGACATTATTAATTCTAGAAATATGAAACAAGCTTTAAATCTTCATTTTAGTCATGGTTTTAGCGATACCGCTTGGAAATAGTTCGGTACAAATGCGCTGCAAGAGGAGGAGCAGGGCGCTCGTTGTGTGGCTTCTAAATTCATTGTGGAACAAGAGGGAGGGAGGGGGTGAGATTTGGCTTGGACAAATTCACCGCGAAACAGCAAGCAAGGTCAACAGTGTCGAACAATAACCAAGGTAAATAAATACCGTTCTTTAACCTTTACGTCGTGTTGGTCATTGTTTTTACATAAGAACTCCATTTCATGAGCTAATTCTTAAACCTTGTCGTTAAGATAGCTAATGCATCAAGAAGGGCATTTGACGGCCGGAAGTGAACGGAACACTAACGTAGTAATTTAGAATTGAATTCATTAACGAAACCGGTCAGGTTCGGTAACCGGTTGGAACTGATGAAGCATGAATTTTTAAGATAAAGGTCATTGCCTTTTTAATCTAATCAGTATTTCAGCCTCCCCCAACTATCCTCCAATGTTGGTGTCCAAGCTAACTAAACTAAGGGTGTCAGTTGTATTGTAATCTTGGAAGAGAAGAGAAAATTACTTTCATTTTTCTGTAATTTCTAGGAATTCAGAATAACCTAAATCCTTTTACTAAAGTGCTGGGTCAGGAAGACGTTAGAAATTCGCCATGGAATCTCTTATGCAACCACCTCCGGCTCCTTGGGACATTGACATTGACAAGACAGCTAAATCCTTTGCGGAACTATTGAAGATTCCGAATCTGTCATCTGCTCATTTTATTGAGGATTCTGGATCCGCAGCTGATTTTCTGAATGTTACTGCCCAGTGGAGCTATATCGATATTGTCAGCAAGGAAGGTTCTTCCTTTGTGCGGCATTACTCTATTCTGAAGTCATCGCTTTCTGGAGGAAATCCAATCATCTCTGCTTCTCCGCCAATTCCTTATGCGAATGTGTATGTGGAGTGGCGAACTGAATAGCTTTGGCAAACAATTTCTTTTCATGATTAGGAAGAACCACTTTTTTTTATTTCTGTAGGAAGTTGACGAGTTATTCTGGAAGCGGGTCGAAGAAAGCTATCCTCACTTCAGCTGGTGATGCTAAGCCAGATGAAAATGGAAAAAAGGGGGAACTTCTACGAATCTATGATAACGAGATGCTCCTCAGTACATTTGACTTGAAGAAGCTGGATAAGCACAAGGACGTGTATGCGAGTGGGCGTGAGTTATTTATGAGGCGATGATAAGGGTTTCTTTTAGTAATTGATCGGTTTGTTTCTAAAATCATAGAATGGGGGACAACCTTGGCTTGGAGTCAGGATGGAACTAAACTGGCTTACTTGGCAGAAAAGAAAATTCCAAAGGCAGTGCCTTTTATGGAGGTTATACCTCCTGAATCTTCCGCTGCTAATTCTGAACCTCCGAGAAAAGTATGCGATGCGTATATTAAAAATTGTTTTGTATTGAATGACTTCTTAATATAGTGGTTAATTGCAGGGAGAGGAATTTGCCTTTCGCCAGTCATGGGGAGAGCAACTGTCGGATTCAATCGAAGCCGTCATTGTCGTGCTTGATTTGAACACTGAAGAGTTCAAGGTTATAGAGCTTCCTGACAAGTTATTCCCATCTGATTTGCAGTGGGTCAACAATTCCAGCATCATTGGAACAGGATACGTCCATACTGATTGGCGTCTTGGACTGATTTACTGTACAAATCGAGAAAGTCGAATCTTCCAAATTGGAACAGATGGGAATAACTTCCGTGAGGGATTTGATTATATAGCAAATTAAAAACATAGTCTAATTTTAATTCTTTTCTAGGGTACTTGAGCAGCCCAGGGCGTGGTGCCTTTTATCCAAGGGTCAATCCAGACTCTTCTTTCGTCATATGGCAAGAGCGAGATTCTCGTGGACCTCATAGGAGGGCACAAGCTATCATTGGACTGAAGATCGAGGTAACTAAATTGGAACGTGCGAATTAAGCTTAATTTTACCCATGTTTGATTGCAGAGTCAATTGGAAAGTCCTCGAGTCTTGTACCCTTCCAATCCACCCAATCTGATTCCAATTTATGAAGAATTTCCAAAGCAATGTTGGGCTTTGGATGGGAAGAAATTTTACACAACTAATTCGAATGACCTGGATACTGTTCTGATGGAGTTCAGCCTTGCCGATGGTAGACATCCATATGAAAAGAGAGTACCCAAATTCTCAAATTATTCTTGCTATAGATTATCGTTTGCTGGGAGATCCTGTTGTCACAAAAGACATCGCTGGAATTTGCAACATTAGCAAGGATTACATCCTTGCAACTCGGAGCTCATCGGTCGAGTCCCATGCCCTTCTTCTGCTGCCAATTGGTAGCAACGAGAAGAAAATCGTGGAATTGGTCAAATCCAACCGTGTAGTTTCTCGTCCTGTCTGTCGCATTGCGCTTCCAGGAAGTGTGTCACCGCCATCGCTTTATTACGGTCCAGCTGGAGACGATATCAAGAGGAACACTGTTCCTTTAGTTGTAATACCACATGGAGGTATACTCAGCTATAAATGCTGTGAATTGTGGTGTTTTTACCTTTAATTCTGATAAAATTCCAGGTCCTCATTCTTGCTTTCCGGATACGTTCGTGCCTGAAGTGGCATTGTTCTTGAATCTAGGTAATCCAGGTATACATTTGTTATTGTCTTATTATGCTTTGATATTTTAAAATAGGGTATGGGGCTATTCGTCTGAACTATATCGGAAGCACCGGTGGAACCAAGGACGTGACCGATAGCCTTTGTGGAAAAATTGGTACAGCAGACGTTCAAGATTGCCAGGCTACTGTGAAATCTCTTCTGGCTCAAGAAACCAATTTGGATCCGACAAAAGTTGTTGTCTATGGAGGATCCCATGGTATGATCTTATCTTATCACCATTTCAAAACCAAAGACGACTGTCAATGTTCCCTTTTGTAGGTGGATTCTTGGGAGCTCATCTCAGCTCAGCTTTCCCGGTAAAGTTATCCTATTTTCATCGTTATTGCACAATGGGTGAATCACTTAGTTTTGCTGCTTATTAGGATGTGTACAAAGCAGCGGTACTCCGAAATCCTGTGACTGACTTACTATCGCTGATGTCTACTTCTGACATCACAGACTGGTTTGTCTTGTGTTTAAAAAGAATTGGGAAGAATAACTGTGACTTTGGCATAAATTTTAGGGCTTATGTTGAAGCTGGCGTGAAGGATACGTCGAACGCTTATGTCCCATCGGTAAAATCACTTGAAGATGCTCGAAAGCTTATGGATTGTTCACCAATTCACCACGTGAACAAAGTCTCTGGGGCAACTTTGTTGCTCCTTGGCTCCGAGGATCTACGAGTTCCACAGT
Organism: Pseudachorutes palmiensis; assembly: GCA_009869845.1. Taxonomy (NCBI): domain Eukaryota; kingdom Metazoa; phylum Arthropoda; class Collembola; order Poduromorpha; family Neanuridae; genus Pseudachorutes; species Pseudachorutes palmiensis. Next base: position 10,935 of record VNWY01001502.1, on the reverse strand, counting down.
CTCAGGGAATAGCTTACTACAGAGCTTTAATAGCAGCTGGGAAAACTGCAGAGTAAGTTGTTTAAACCAATGATTAGACTACGACTAGATTAGATTAACCAGCGTGAAGATTTATCCCATGAGATTTATTTACTTATATTTAAACTTACAGGATCCGACTGTACAACGATTGCCACCCATTGGGTAAAGTACCAGTTCGATTCGACTCGTTTCTTCATTCTCTTCTGTGGTTTGGCAAACATCTGAAGCGTTAAATTCATTTAAATCGGTGAAAACTTGTATAAATGAGGATGAATAAACTCATTTGGTGCTGGTAACTTCCTCTTTGTCATCCTCTTCACTTTCGATGTCCTCAAATTCTTCCAGTGCTTTAGTGATCCAGCACTCCCTGAAGCCAACAGAGTCTGCCATAGTAGCAAAAGGCGTACACGGAGTATGACCTTCGGTAGAAAAGAGTTTCGGCTCTTCGCCCTTCATCTCCTCGCGGTATTTCTCCGGGTCCGCAAAGTACTTTGAATAAAACTGCAAAAAAGACAATTTATTAGCTTTTAGTTATCCTTGATTAACGACGTTGATGTGTACACTGTACAGTACGGCTAATTTCCTATTTTCTCACCTCTTTCACCTCTTCATCGTCCATAATAACCATCACCACTTCCGGTGGAGATTCTTCTACGGGCACCCCTGCTTTTGCCATTGCCGTGCGTAAACTTCAGCCAAGGTCAAAGGTCAAGGTGACTGACAAAGGAAAAGAACAAATCAAAGCAATAATTGAGCAGGAATTAATCGATTTCTAGACGTGTGTGGCTTTCCTCTGTCTCTCGGCTACAAACTGCGCTACTTGCTTCTCGCGCGCGCGGTCGACGATTCAGGCTGACGGCAGAGATGGGCATTAAAAATTAAACTGAAATTAAAGATACAAGGGTCAGAAACGTAGATCAAGGTGTGACCTTTTGACTTTAGGTGAGGTATTTTATTTTTGGTAAAGTTATACATTCAGACCAGCGATGATTATGATGAAGAGGTGTGGTGCCTGAAGTGTTGCACAAGAGGCCCCTACGAACCCCTTGAAAAACCCTTTTGTTTTTCCATACACAACTTGAGATGGAGGATCTTCATCCATTTCTTTCTTAGCTTGCTTCCCATGATGTCGCCGTGAAGCTTGCGAAGGAGGACGAGGTGGCAGCAGGAGGTCATCGTCTCGTTTTTCGTCTTCAACTGGGACTTCGTACCTTGAGGGTTTTTCCTTCATTGGAGCTGGCGGCGGTGGACGTGCTTCAGCCTTCCGCTTCCGTGCTTCGGCTTCATCGTTCCGATTTTTCATCTGCTGCTGAAAGTATTGTTCACGCTTCTCATTCTCACGATGCTTTTCATTTTCACGGCGGTCTTCACTTTCCCGACGTTTTTGTTCCACCCGTAGGCTTTCCTCTTCCCTTCGACGTTCTTCTGCCTGTTCCAACTTGACCTCGGCATTCCGACGTAGATTAAACTGGATATTTTCCTGAGCTTGAGCCTCTTCGAGCCGCTTCTCATCTTCTTCTTGAGGAGTCAGTTCCCCAAACAGCCATGGATTTATCTTATTCGGCTTCGGCTCTGGCTCACGCTTTGGCTCAATTTTCTTCCCTTGAATTTATCGAAAACGTTTTCTTTCTTGGAGTGGAAGGGAATGAGTTTTAAGTCTGAAGAACTAACCTCCAGACGGATTTCCATAAGCTGCAAATGATGATTTCGGCTTGGGAGTTTGGGGAATCTCTTGCACAGGTTGTTGCTGATATTGCTGCTGTTGATATTGCGGGTGTCGTTGAGGTTGCTGCTGCTGCCACTGCGGATAGTGCTGTTGCTGTGCGTAAGCAGGAGCTTCATTCTGTCTTCGATCCCCACGATGCGCTTGTTGTTGCTGCTGATAACCGTAACCACTGTTAGCGCTTTGGATATATGAGCTTTGGGATTGTTGAGGCCGCTGAGCTTCTTGAGCCGCTTCCGCTGTAGATATTAAGAATGTCAAATTAGAACAAAACATGGAGGTCATGTCATACCTCATACCGGCGGGTTTAGATTGGCCAAAGCTGCTTTTCCAATTCGTGTAGGTGTTAATATCTACACCTTGCGAGCCTTTGTTGGCAGCACTATAAGATGGCTGAGCTGCCGCCGCCGATCCGCCGGAGTCACCACCTAATTTTGAAAAACGTTTAGCTTTTAGGAACTGTGAAACCTACTATATCAGACGAATTATTCAGGATTTACTGTCGTCATCATATATCCAGGATTCTCCGCCGAAGAGGTTTGAATTGGCTAGAGGAAGCCAAGCAAAGAGTATCGTAGTCACTAATATGCTGGTAGCCTTGCCTTGAAGATTCATCTTTTTATTTCCAGTTATAATCTTCAATGTTATCATCATTCAAATGCGTTAGATTATAAAATACCTTCCACATAAATATTTATCTTGGCTCTATAGGAGGATTTCCGGTTGCCTTTGATACTCTAAGAGCAAAGTAAAAGTTCGAAAAATTAAAATTAATTACAAAGGTTTTGAGACCCATGGCGTATGAAATATTTAAAAATTTTAGTACCTAATAGCTAAAATTGTCACATGAAATGAAACCTAAGTTACACCTTAGGAGTTGAAATGTTAAAAATGAATCCTTAATGCCATTGGACTCCCTGCTTCTTAAGAATGTTTGGAAAGCGTAAAACTAAAGTTAGGAAAACAGCAAGCCGAAGCAAACCGTTGAGAATCGTTCGAACGAACCACATTGAAATCCACTTGTGGAAACACCGATTCATGAGCTTATAGCAGAGTTCATCATAGAGGCTCAGGAGCGGTGCCAGTTTAGTACTTGGAGACTTCAAAATGTTTCTGAGGGTGAAGTAAAGAATTGATTTGAGAGAGATGAATGGAATGAATTTGGCAATCCCGGATATCAGTGAGTTCCAAAGCATCAGCGTATCTGGGTCACAATTACTCATTTCCGGGACGAGGATTTGGTCCAGTATCAGTCGGTGTGTGTAGTGATTTTTCTCGAGGCAAATGTTGAACTTGTCTTGAATACCAAGCATCCTACCGATGACAGCCCAAATGTGGACATAACCCTCCAAACCAGTTGGGTCATTGATCCCAAAACTATGAGGAAACAATGACAGGAATCCCATGAAGCAGAACTGGGTTACACACATGTCCAATTGACTAATTCCCGGGGATTCACCTTCCTTAATTTCGTTACAGGGCTCAGAATCTTGTCGGAAATCAGTGCGAATAGCGTTCAAAAGAATTTCTTCATCTCCCACGACATTTGGGGTTTCTGGGTGTTCTTTCTGTAGGTTGTGGCGACTGCTCAAACTCCTGGCAAGTCTTGAATGGAGAGTTCTGATTCGTAAAATGTCTTCAGTTTCTATACTGTCAGGGCGGTGGAGCTCTCCTTCGTACCAATTCTTAATGTGGACGAGAGTTCCGACATAACGCTTCAGTGCCTTTGCTGTTGTATTTGACCTTCCAGTGCGGACAAGGATGAGACGAACAGGGGAGTAGCAGAGCAGAAAAATCAGCGATATGAAGTGGGCGAAGAAGACGGAGAAAAAGTTTCTTCGAATGAATTGTTGTCCTTTGTCAAGGAGTTTGAGGTCAATGCATGACGGTGGCAGCTCCAAATCGTCATCATTGTTTGTTAATTTCGTATATTTCGGCTAAACTAGATGGTTCCAGAAATTCTTGTATAAATTGTGTCATCGATGAATGGCGTTTCTGGTACATTTCCTACAAACAAAAGCAAGAAATATTGACGTCTATTAGCGTGAATTGAATCAATATGTCACCGTTCTTATCCTACCGTGCAAATCTTGTAGATAATGTGATTCAGATTCCAAAAATTCTTTGATTGAGCAAAGGAATACAAGAATAGGGCCAAGTTCAAAGAATTCGGATGTTTCTCAGTTTTTTAAAAGTAGAGTATTTTCATGCCGCAGGAAGTCCAGGGCTTCCAGTCGATGGCTGTAGCTGGACTGGAGATTATTCTGGTGGAAAACTTCCAAGTGAGGATTTCAATCCACAGAGGTTTTCTGGATAGCCTCGAGGTCTCACTCTTGATAAATCCCTGATTGCTGATGGCATATATTGATACAGAAAATTGTACGAATTGCCGACAACGAAAACAAGGATTTATGCTAATTTATGAACACTTGCATTTCATTTTATTTTTAAACCAAATGATTTTTTGATGATGGCAAGTTGTATACTAATACTTTTGATTGACTTTGGATATTATTCTGCGATTTCCTCATCGGCTTCAGTGGAAGAGATTTCTTCAATAAGAAAGCTCCGTTTCTCTTTGACGTTGACCTTTGTCGGCCCCAGTCCTTCAGGGAGCCTCAATTCAAAATCTTCGGTTTTCTCTCCATCAATTTCCTGCAATACAGAAGACAGAGTTTGTGGATTTTTTAGATTTCAAGTATATGAATTTGATTAACTTACTGGCTCCCCAGGAGGCACTGTTTCAGGAGTAGCTTTGGTAGTTTTCTTTCCCTTTGCCTTCGCTTTCTCTCCAATTTCAGTTGTTTGCGTCTGCATCTGTGCTTCATATCCTGCTGCTGAAAAGCAATTGGCGAACATTGACAACGGCGATGCCGAAGGTGAATGTTGAGTCGAGCTTCCTGATTGGGTAACCGATCCGTTTGCTTCTTTCATCTGGGAAGTAATGAATTCCTGGTACTTCTCAGGATCTGTCTCCAACATTTCATCCAACGCATCCCAAATAGCTCGCATTTGATCCATGGTGTCTGTCAACCAATCAACACAGTTTTTAGTTTGAACAAACGATCTCACCACTATACCCTATGAGCTCCGGAATTTATTGTAGAAAACACGAATGACTTTGTAAACGAAAGGCTGAGAAACATGCTCATCCAGTAAACCGGGAAAGGGAAATCATTTATTGATCAAACTTTTGCCACACAACTTTGAACAAATGTTGACTTGGCAACGCAATGGAGTGACGTTTGGTGAACTCTTTTTATTGTGACCCTGCAGAAGCTAAATGGACTTTTTATTATTGCAATGATGATCCCGGTTTCCTTGCTTTTCTTGGCCTCCTGGGTTGGGATTCGTCATCTTTGGCGTGGGCACTTTTCATGTGTTGCTGTAGGTGGACATTCTTGAAGAAACCAACTGATTTCTCTGGACAAATTGGGCAGAAGACCGTGAACAGCTTCTGATGTCTCCTCTCATGATCCCTCAAGTTGAAGACTGTTGTAAAACCCCTAGCACAATAGGAGCAAAGATGCGGCTTCTCTCCAGTGTGACTCAGCAAATGTGTGTTTAGATAAGCTACAAGAACAATTTAAGAATGAAGGTTTTAACATTATTATATATGAACGTCATACTTACCCAGTTTCATGAACTGCTTCCCACATTCTTTGCACTTGTGCCTGTCATGGAGCTTTGTTTTGTGTTTCGTCAGGCTCTCCTCGGAAGGGAAATGAGCGTAGCACAATTGACAGACAAACTTGTACTCTTTCATGTACTCTTCATAGTGGTACTTGAAGTAGTGGACTATCGTATTCCTGGCTGCTGAAATTCCTGACATGTTGACGCCACACATATATCGACATGGAATCAGCTTCGGCAGTCGTCGCCCGGATCGCTTGATATTCGACGGATGAGTGGGAGTCAACACTTCGCTTCCCATCCCGTCGTGCTGAGTGCGCAAATGGCTGAGAAGGGTAGCGTGTGCTTTGAAGTTTAAGTCACAGACAAAGCAGCGGAGTCCAAAGGGATACGTGTGGTGGTCCATGTGTGCCTGGAATTGACCCCGGGCCCTGACTTGGAACAATTTGGAGCAGATTTGACAAGGGACCTCCGCCATCTTTTTGCAAGACTTTGGTTTATAGCGTGGATCTATGGGGTAGTCTGGTCCGTGCATATGAACAACGTGGCCATTCATTCCAGCTGAAATACAAACATTAATTAACAAACATAAACGACTATAATTAAATAATTGACTCAATTATAACATCCAGTTTAAACTGCACTTACGAATAGATTGAAAATCTTTCCCGCAATATTCGCAAATGTATTCTCCTGTGAAGATGAAATAATTTATAGTTTGATTAGTCCTGTTCCATTAGATTTATAATAAAAGTTACCTGTCAGGGGGAGTGTCAAGTCCACTTTGTGTTTTTCCTTGTGCATCTCCAACCCTTCCTTTTTCTCAAACGTGTTGTTGCAATAGGCACATTCGAACACTGTGGGATTTGACTGGTGCATTGCAGCCACATGAGATTCCAAGTGGTCACTCTCCGCAAACGCTTTTTGGCAAATTGTGGCAAGCGGATTTTGATTGAGGGTGGAATAAGGTCAAGTGATAGAGGAGGAGTTCTTTGCTCCTGAACATAAGTTTACACTCCTCCCCATCGCACAAGTAAGTCCAGATGCAGTCCAGTTCAGAGAAAAAGGACGTGTCCCTGAAGTGGGTTCGGAGATGCCGATTGTATCGTCGTCTTCCAATTGATACAATGTCACACAGGTCTAAATGAACAAAGACAAAATAGAAATGATGGGACCATTGCTGTGAAAGTGGTTCCTTACCACATGTGTATTTGGCGTGGAGGTCCATCACAAAAGCAGCATCCTTGTGGCCATGAGCAGTGGCCAGATGGTTTTTTAACGTATCAATGCGCTTGAAGGCAATTCCACAGTATTTCGCATTGGGCTGGGTTCGGGTTGTTTTCGTGGACGTTCTTGATATGGATCTGGAGGGCGACAGCTGGGAGAGAGCAGGTGCAGTGGGGACATTTCTTGCTTGCTAGTTTATGCCTGGGACGGGCGCCACTGCGTTTTGGCGGTGGTTTCAGGTGTTCTTTTCGCATGTGACAGCGAAACAATTCACATAAGGGAAACTTTGCAGAGCATAAGTTACAGGAGTACTTCCCTTCGGAAGAAGCGTCAGTGTCACACGGTTCCTTCGATTCCTTGGGTTTTCGCGATGGCTTTGGGTGTTCTTTTCGCATGTGACAGCGAAACAATTCCCGTATCGGGAACTTTGCAGGGCATTCTTCACAGGGATACTTCCCTTCAGGAGAAGGGACAATGTCACCCGGTTCCTCCTCCAATTCTTCCGTCTTCCCCCTTTGCGACCTTGACTTGGCAGAAACAGATTTTAGTTTCCCTGAAGTCGGAAATTCCTCCTCTTCTTCAAAGTCTTCATCAGAACTTGGTCCGTCAGAACTTGATTCGTCAGAACTGGATTCCTTACATTCATTATTTTCCTCAATTTCTTCCCCGTTCAGTTCTACTACTACGTCCGCCGAGGATTTGGTCGATTCATCATTTTCTACTTTTAAGCTCAAGTCCCCACTAAGATTCTTTGCATTCTCTCCTTTGAGTTTAGAAGTTAACTTTTTCTGTTTCTTCGTTCGTCCTTCTGTGTCTGATGGGACCCAGTCAGATTCTATCGATGCTTCAGATTCATCAGACACGGAGTCTTCGGTTTCCGATGCTAACAACCGCATTGAACGAACTCTCCGCCCACTTCTTGTGGAAATTGTAGTTGATTCTGGAGTACCTTCTCTCTTCGTCTCTTCCAATGTACGTGAACTCATCTTCACAAGCTTTGTGGCTTCTTTGGAAGGTTCTTTTGGAAGAAATGACATAGGCGGATCATCTTCAATTTTAATTTTGTATTCTTCCGTTTCGAATTCTTCAGGCTCCGGCGTCAAACGCTGTTGAAAAAGATCAATGCCTTGTTCAGAACTTTGATCAGTTTCCCCAGTTATTCCTAACGTTCCAGTTGATCGGACTTTGACTGCCCCAGACGATTTGCACACGTTCAACTTTTTTACTGGTACAATTGCAAATGGGATTGATGCAATCTGCTCCTTTCAGTCTCAAACTGTCGAGATTCTTTAGCAACTTTCGCAGCATTTTGGATTTGGTATTGTAGGAGCAATATCCTGAACTGTGCTGCTCAGCTTCCGACTTTGACATCTTGGAGTAGGAATCATTCTTAAGTTTCCTCTTCTGCGCCCTTACTTTTCCATCTTCACATTCCGTGGAAAATGGCAGAACGTTGGTGGGGAAATTGACTGGTTGGAATACACTGGGCATCACTTCTTCCTCCTCCATTTCGTCTTTGATTTCCAAAGACGGATAGGGCACAATCTCCTCTGGACTGAACCGACCCTGGAGCTCTGAAGTGTCCATGTCGCCCAGTGGATCTTCCAGCGGGTTTCCTTCATTCGTCCAATCAGTACCATCCCCCAGAGGGTCGATGTCTTCGCCACTATCCGAGTTGTGGTAGCTTTGTATATGTTCCTCATAGGCAGCTGCATTTGTAAATGAAAAGGAGCAACTGGGACAGTCCACCAATGTAGGCTCTGGATCTGAATGAGTCTCCTCCAGACGCATTCGCCTGCGCACGCCTCTATCCGAGTTGTGGTAGCTTTGCACGTGTTCCTCATAGGCAGCTGCATTTGTAAATGAAAAGGAGCAACTGGGACAGTCCACCAATGTAGGCTCTGGATCTGAATGAGTCTCCTTCCAGACGCATTCGCCTGCGCACAAGTCTCACTGTTGCCTCTTCCGTCTCTTGAGAGTCCAAAGTGGACTCTACTCTCGTTGAAACTTCGCTTTCCACCACGTTCTTCAGCGTTTCCCTTTTCGGTGTTGATTTGCTTTTTTCCCTCGCCTCGCGCATCAACTTCTGATGTAACTTGAGGCGATTTTGATCTACAGAGAAAAAAAAGGATGATCCATCATATCCGGTTCCCTTACTGACGAATGAGGAATTGGAAATGCCAAGTTTGAACGGAGGTGTCCCATCTTCAAAGTGTTTTGTCCTACCCAAATGGCCCTTCAGGAAATCTTGTGCTAAAAAAAGTAAAGCACTTAGACTTAGCGGTTGGATATACATAAACTAAAAAGTGAGAATTGTATGACAATTGCAGTGTCTTACAAACGAATTCAGCGAAGCAGAGATGACACTGGAAGGAATCTCGCTCTTTCATTTTAGCCTCAAAGTCTTCTGTAGTTGCCAATCCGTTTCCGTGAGATTCCCGTTCATGCTGGAATATGTCCCACTCCGCTGTAAAGACAAAAATGAAATGAAATCTTCCAATCTTAGCTGAATTAGCTTTTACATACAGTAGAAAACCCGACTACAGCTGGGACACTTGACTGTAAATCTGCTCTGATCCTCCTTGACTCCATGTTTCTGTTCTCGGTGATCTACCAACTCCTTCGATTTCATGAAAATCATCCCACAAGCCCTGCAACTGAAAGAAAACTCCGTCCATGGAAACTTCTCTTGAGTTTCCTCACGCTCAGATCCCCCATCATCCAATTGCCTTGGTGGAGGCTCTTCTATGGGGATTTCAACAATATCATCCTCATCAGTTGACACCAGTGCCTCTTCTCGATGAACCTTAGCATCCTTCGTCTTGAAAATTCTTTTTCTCGTGGGTGGAAGAGACAGTGGAACAGAAGCAGGCTCAGAATGGGGACTTTCTGTTGTGGCTATTTCCGAGTTTTCCATTTCTTCTACTTCTGCTATTTGACGGGTGCTGGGTTCATTGAAATCCACAGAAACTGAACTTGGAGAAGACGACGAATCTTCGTCGTCTTCGGAAACTCTGTCAGCGACTGTCACAGCCTCCAAACTCTGCAGAGTTGCATTGAAGGTTTCTGCGTCCATTTCATGGATGAAGAACGTCGACCGATTTGTTATAAGGTTTTCTTTTGAGAGTTTTAGTCTTCGGAGAGCTTCTTCCCTGGGGTCAGCCAACACCTCCTTGGGGTCAATGGGCTCACCCACTTCCAACAGAAGTGTATCCATTTTCTCATGCCTTTTTGCGTAACTTCGTTTGCCTATGATTGAGCCAGGAGTCGCGTGAGCCTTCATGTGTGTATCAAAACTAAACTTGCTGAAGTGGTGGAGGGAGCAAATTGTACACTTCCACTTAAGGTGGCCTTCAGAGTGAACGTCCAGCAGTTCTTGAGTTTCGTAGTTATTGTAGCATGCGTCGCAGTGGAAAGGACGGTTAGCCATGTACTGATCCCGATGTGCGAGGAAGTGATGCTTATTTCTTAATCTCACACTAGCGTAAACTGTAGTGCAATAGACACAATTGTGCCTGTTACTGAGTGTGGGGATTTTGGAATGACGTTTCAGGTGGGGCTGAAGTTGATGAAGAGTCTGAAAACTTTTGTCGCAAATGTAGCACTTGGTCCCGTGTTCGTAAGTATGGGCTCGGAGGCAGTGCTTTTCGACCGCTACTTTTCCCCTACTAATTGCTTTGCCGCAAATCGGACAGTTGGTAGCTTGTTTCTTCCGAACATTACTTCCATGTGCAAAGCGCATATGCTGCATAAGTAACTCTGGTGTTGAAAGAAGCTTCCCACATTCTGCAACAATCAAAGTTAGGAAAAATTAATACTAATACGATACAGGTCAAGGGGCGTTGAGTTCATACCTGCACAAAGACATGATACTTCATCGAACGAAAAGGAATGCCGTGCCAAGTGAGCCTCCAGATCATGTTCTCCCATAATCCCCCAACAGTAGGGACAACTCATGAGCAATTCCAGAAATGTTTCTCCGTGTATTCTCTCCATGTGACTCTTGTAATTGGCCTCGGACGCAAAGCGATGCTTGCAAATGTTACAGGCAAATCCATCACCACCATGAGCATCAATATGGGCTTCAAACTGAGCCTTCTGCCGAAATTGAAGTTGGCATCCGGGAAAGTCACATTGGTAGAAGAGCAGGAGTTCATCTTCACCCAGTTTAATCTCCTTCTGGACCATGTGGGCCTTCATATGAGATGCAAAATCAGCTCGAGTTGAACTCAGCCCTGGGCAAAGTTCGCAAGAGAATTGATTGAATTGGGTAGCACCAATGACTTCATGGAGATGCTGGAAGTGGAGAGTACGACCACGTAACTGTCTGA
>VNWY01001501.1:0-14522 GCA_009869845.1 Pseudachorutes palmiensis | reverse complement strand
TCCCGCTGTTTTTGTGCGGCAGAAGATCCCCGTATAGAGGGATAAATCCCCTCATAGAGGGATGAATTAACCCCGTATAGAGGGATAAATCCCTCAATAAGGGTATTACCAGACACTGACTTGGGGCTTTGGATTTGATCGGATTATCTATTTTTAACGGAAGGGAAAACTTTTTTTTAGTTTCTTGAACTGTGTGCTTGCAATGCAAGCATTGCATTGCATGAAACATGACCTCATCCTTTTTTACAGATTATGCTAAAGGTCAACTGCTTCCTTTTCTCGTTCTGTTGGGTTAATTCGGGATAATTGTATACATTGGGTTGTGGTGTGGCTGCTCATCTTAGTGTTCAATCTCTTGCGATTCAATGTAAGTAAAATTGACTGTAATGTCAACTTTTCCTATTCACAATGCAATGCACAATGGACCTGATTAAATTTTTTCATTTCACAAGGGTACCTATGGATTGGTCTTTGGTGCGGGAGTGCTTGTCAGGGGTAGGAATGACCCCAATGACCTTGCGCCTTTCAGAGGAAAAAGAGGTAGGCCATAGCAGCACGATGGGTTACTCTTCCATAGTTGATTAGTTTCACGTTTTGTTTTTGTGTTTAGAATGGGTACACAATTGGACGTTTAGACAGTTCACCACGTTCTATACCACTGAGTTTCACCTTGAAAAGTCCGTTTGTGTCACGAAAGCATTGCACCATTCAATTTCGCCAAGGGGTTTGGTATTTGAATGACAACGAGGTAACATTTATATTATTTCTGGATTATCCTGGGGACAACATTCGGTTTTAATATGTACTTCTTTTCAGACATCGAACGGAACATTTTTGAATGGAGCAAGGATTGTAATTGAGCGTGAGCTGAGGCATGGGGATGTCATTGGGTTAGGGATAGAGACGCTGATTCCAAACCTCCGGCCTCCACTTCAAGCATATTATGCATTCAAATTCGTCGGAGTAAGGAGTCTGTTTTTATTATGTATTTATTGATTGAGACGTTTAATTCTACAGTCAGTTTTTCCAATTTCCTAGTCGAAATACAACATCATTGATCTCGAGCAGTCACCGATAGAGACAACTGAGAAAATTGAAGTAATCACAATAGATGACGATGCAGAAGACACTACTGACACTGGGACGACAGAGGCTGCTGGGCCACGATCCGGATTTAGCCCAAATCCAAAATCCGAAACTCAGAAGAAGTTACACGAGGCTTCACAACAAGAAGAGAGTGAGCGGGAAGGTAGGCTACAGTACGAGGAAGCTGAGAGGATGAGAAAACTAGCCGAGGATGAGAAAAAGCGGAAGGAAGAATCTGACAGGCATATAAAGTGGACCAAGGCCGAAGAGAAACGGAAGGAGGAATCATTGATAAAGCAGGCCGAAGAAAGACGGAAGGTAGAATCTGACAGGATGACACAGCAGGCCAGGGCAAAAGAAAAGCGACAGATGGAAGCTAAGAGGATGATAAGGCAGGCAGAGGCGGAAGAAAAACGCAAGAAAGAAGCTGAGAGGACGACAGGGAAGGCAGGATTACCATATCACGAAAACGTGATTTCCACAACCCGTAAAAGTGACTCTATGTCTGAAAGCGAATTGGCTGCGGCGCAGTTACGGGAAATTGAGGAAAGACGTAGTAATAGTATTTTTGATTTCTCTGGAGCCAAAGCCAAAGGGAAGAAGGTGACTGGGACAGACTGGGAGCCAGATAAAATGAAGTTTAAGTTTTCCGATAAGGTAAGCCTAAAAACTCAATTGAAATATTCCTCGCTCGTGCTATATCATTGGATGTTTTTTATAAAGTTTTCATTTGGAAGCACGACTTCCAGCGACGATCTCGATTCTGATGACGAGGATTTATTAGACATTGAACAAGACATGTCCAAAAAAGAGATCATCGACAAGATACGAAGTAAGAAACACACAATTAAGCTGCCCCACGTTCTCTCCCTTGCAGACAATGGGAAAGTCGAGATCAAAATGAGGAAGGAAGATCAGGATGACATTAGCACTGAGTCATTGCATCGGGTAAGGTCACTTGATTATGATTTTCGATTGGCCGGTGAATGTCCGCTTATATGTTTAATTGTGTCTTATTGATTATGATTTATTTTAACTGATTTCAGGTTACATTACAATTTGAAAATTTACTACATGCTAAACGTGGAGCAGCAACTGTACCCCATAAATCTAATTCAAAGGCACAAGGTACGTTTTTTTTCTAGCAGTCGTTTTAACTAAATGGTTTTTATCAGATAGTTATTTTATTATTTATTCCTTTTTTATTATTTTTAGGAAGCGTTGCGTCTAAGCGGAAAGTACCCGATGATAGCGAAGGACGGCTGGAGTCGAGCTCCAAAAAACCGAAAGCAGATGCGACCATTGCAAACCCCTCTACTCGTTGTTCAAAACCAACCACTTCGACTCCGAAACCGACGATTTCTCTAATTGTTGAGAAGCCAGGGTTTCCGAAGAAGTCGATTATTCCTCCAGCTTTTCTGCCACTGCCCAATTTTTCAGTTGCTCCAGTCTCCAAGCCTCCACGGAAAGATCTTGACTCTATCATTAGTCGTTTCAATCAACGACGAGAAACAGATCAGGAGAAGACCACCCTTCTCCTCACCAATGCAAAAGAGACAAAAGCAACCCGTGGCTTCAAGACTATTCAACCCTCCGTTCCGAGACGACCCATTGTTGAAAAATTGCCGAGTTTTCGATTTGAAAAACTTAAAGAAATCGTAGAAAAGAAACGGGAACAGGGTCCATCGCAGCCTACTATTCCCAAATCAGTAGTCTCGGTTACTGTGAAAAGGAAAACTGTAAGAAGTCGAAATGAGCTCCTTATGGAAGCGATGACTGCCTCAATTGTTCCTGTCCCGAAGAAAAAACCGCATGCTAGTATTGCACCACTTCGTTCTGCGGCTCAGGACTCAGTCGTCAGTAAAATCATCGACGGAATGAACACCAACAGATTGTCGCAGGTGATCGAGCGCCCACCACCAGGTCCATCTCTTCCTTCTTCGTCAACACTTCCGAGAAAACCAGTGCATCCGATACAGCAGAAGCCTCCTGTTCCAGTGGCTTCGTCAAGTGCGTCTAATAACACTATTATCCCACGAACAAATGCTCCATCAACGTCGACTGCTGCTTTTTGTCAATCGCCTCCATTAGCAACAGAGCCAGAGAGGTTTGTCTAAATGAGCTTTTGCTAGTCAACTACACTGACGAATTAACATGATGGTTTTCCAGACTACCTGTAGATCAAGTTTACCGGGATGTTCTAATGTGGAATGCTGATTGGCTACATGTAACATCATCAATTTGTTGTCTTCTACTACTTTAAATCTAACTAACTAAACATTTACAGGAACAAGCGACCAATCCCAAGCCGCCTCCAGTAAGTCACAAGCGCCCAGTTCTCACAAATCTTCCAATTTACAAAAATTACGAGTCCTACGTGAGCACATTTTATCCGCTTATGCTCCTGGAACTTTGGGCATCGCTTGTACAAGATGGAAAAGGTGGCAAGGATAATTATCAGTTTCAAAGATTGGGACTCGGAAGGTAAAAAACTGCGCTTCTATTTGCCCATCACGTCTGAATAATGCGTAATTTTTTCTTCCAGAGCTGAGGCAGATGTTGCAATTGAAACGATTCAAGAAAAGATATCATGCCCTCTTCTTCACGTACCGTACAAATCGAAGAAAGGGAGGCATGACAGGAAACCGGAAAAACCATTTTATCATTACATTCGTCTTGTCTGTGAGTATCTATTCCTATATTCTGTATACATTTCACATTTCCTAAAATGTACTTCTAATCTACTTTTGCTCTGGTTCTACAGCATTAGCTGAGCGGAAAGGGGAGATGAACCGTGAGAGAGATTTTGGAACCATTACTTTTGATTTCAAACGTTCCAGTGGAGACATTTTGAAAATAACTTCCTTTGCCTTTTTTATGGAACCTCAGTATGAGGAAATTAGCCAGTCGACGATGATTCCACGTTGCTTACAGAAGGAATCTCGTAAGATCCTCAAATATTTGGCTCCCCCATGTTCTTCTCTTTATGAAAAAGCTTTACACATTTTGTGAAGGTTCCAGAAGGTTCAAGGTCGTTGTGGACGCTGTGGCGCATCTGAAGATTGATTTGAATAGAGTGGTTACCGAGAATGTTGCTGTGATGAAGAGGCTCTGCTACATCAGTCCTAAAATTCGTGACTTTCGAGTACTTTCAATCCTTCCTGATTCGAAGCTTTTCCCTCACATTCTGTCTCCACCCTCACCGTCTGCCACTGACAAGCTGGACAAGACCAGTGTCTTGTTTGAACTTGTGACTCCAGCATACGTAATATACTTGACAATTTTTGTAAATTTTTTCACTAAAACTGTTTTTGTGATTTCAGGACATACTTAACCCGATTCAACGCTCAGTTGTTCTGCACGTTTTCAACCGAGTGTTGAAGAATAATAATCCTGATCTAATGCTTCTCCATGGTCCTCCTGGAACTGGAAAGACAAGAACAATTGTCGGACTCATCTTGCAGCTTACTCAGGACTATCGAAGCAACAGGGATATACGGAATCTTAAGATCTTGGTTTGTACTCCATCTAACACGGCATTGGATGAGATCATTCGGCGATTAATGAAAGAATCTGGGAAGACCCATACCAGTAAGTTCATTCAAATAACAGGGTTATTTATTATTCATTAAGTTCAATCCATCGTTGATGTCCTAGGTTTGAAGATCGTAAGACTCGGAGGGAATTCCGCTGCCGATGATACAAAGAAGTACGGGCTTGAGGAAGTGGCAAAACCATACATGTCACAGGCCGGTCAGATTTCCGGCATCCATGAATCCGTTAGTCAATCTATGAAAAATTGAGAAACCCAAATTGGAGATTTGAATCTAATTTGATAATTAATACAAAAAAAATAGATTAGTGGACTTGACAAGAAAATTGATGCTGCTAAAAAGGAGATTGGGGTGTTGAAAAGTTTAGACGAGAAGCGAAATACCACTTCAATTGCATCTCTGGAAGCAAACGTCGTCGAATGGGAAAGAGACAAGAAGATGTACGTGTGCGATCTCAACACGCTCGTAAGTTTCTGGTGTCAATTTAAAGCCCTAATTTTATGTCTTGTATCTTGCTGTTGTTTGATGCTTAAATCTTTTATTTTGCAGCGGAGTGACAGATCAGGTTTGGAAAAGGCTAAGCATGACGTATTGCTCAGAACCCAAGTTGTGTTCAGTACACTGAATTCTTGCAACGCTGGACAACTACAACGCCAAGCCCCGAGACACATGAATTCATACGGAAAAGTAGTCCCACAGGAAGGGATTCAATTCACTTGCTGTATTGTGGATGAAGCAACACAGACAACAGAGCCAGAGACCCTTGCACCGCTGTTGTTAGGATGTGAAAAGCTGATTCTTGTTGGAGATCCGAAACAGCTCCCTGCCACTGTTCTCTCTGGAGAAGCTGAAAACCGGAAGTACCGACACTCCCTCTACACCAGAATCTTTAACTTTTACGAAGACAAGGCTGATCAAAACCAAAATCCGGTGATGATGCTTACCTTGCAGTACAGAATGCATCCGGAAATTCTCAAATGGCCAAACGAATGGTTCTACTCTGGGAGATTGGAGTCACATCAATCCGTACTGTGCAGACCGGCTTTGAGAATTCGTCCTTACCTCTTCATCAATATTGACAGCAAAGAGTCCAACATGTCCAAGGGGTGAGTTGACCGTGTCATTAAAATATAATTTAAATACATTTTCAATACATTTTCAATTTTCTTTGTTCCACAGGCAAATCAGCAACATAGAAGAAGTGAATTTTATAAAAATTTTACTCCAAATTCTTCAGAAATACTCGACAAGCCAGCAGTCTCATAAGAATTTAACAATTGGTATTATTACTCCGTACCATGAGCAACGGAAGAAAGTTTGCCAAGTACTCCAGGAAATCAGAAAGTAAGAATAAGGATTTGGACATGATATGAGGTGAATTTGCGTTAATCAGTTGATTATTCTTGCAGAGGGAATGGCGTATTCGCGAACACAATTGAGGTGGACACTGTTGATAGTTTCCAGGGGCGTGAGAAGGATATTATCATTCTTTCCTGCGTCCGGACTTCGGATTTGGGGTTTGTCAAAACTCCAGAGCGACTCAACGTAGCATTGACTAGGGCGAAACGGTCGTTGATCGTCATTGGAAATGCAGTTTGTCTGAATACCGTGAGACTATTTAGTTGCTAATTCCTGATCCTGTTATTCATGAGTTTCAATTTTCTTATAGGATGTGATGTGGAAGAGCCTCATGGATGACGCTACAGTTCGTGGAAACTATGTTCCTGTTCCTGCGGATTACTCTCGTAAAGGCGATATTTACTTGAACCAGTTTTTAGAGACGGCGATCTCAATTTAAAAAAGGGACCATTGCTTCAAGGGACGAACATTATTATCACATTCCATTTGTGATTCTCTGTTTTTCATGTTTTTAACTTTGTACTTTTTGTAAAAGTAACCTTACTGCCGCTTTGTACTGTTAAATGTATAATATATCACACAAATCGAATATGTTCGAATGTGATGAAAAACTGTTAATGAAGACTTAATCTTTATACGAATAATCTTGAACTTGATCTTTGGATTAAAATCTTCACATTGTACTCACTGTAGTGCTGGTACGTGTACGTTAAGGTCTGAAACTAATCACTCAATTACTATATTATTTCAATCTGAAGTGACCCTATTAAGCGGTTAACACTTTTAAGTTTTTCGTAGACGGTATTTTTGCACTTATTTCCTTATTGAACTGAAAAACAAAAACCCAAAGATTATAATAATTCATTATTTTATTAGGTTTGAATGACCTGACAAGGAACTAATTACAAACGCAAAAGTAACACTAAAGTTATTTAACCCTTGATTTTTTAACGTGCAGAGCTGCCATGAGTTCAATCATCAAATCTGGATGGGTTTTGGCAAAACCCTTCATTGCGTCAGAAAAAATTATTGAGTTCAGATCTCTGAAAAGAGAGTAAATTAATTACTTATTAGTAGTGTGTGATACTGAAATGTGAATCTACCCATATGAAATGAATACCGGAACTCACCTCTGAATAACGGGAAGTGCCTTCCGTTTAAGCGTCTTACACTTATAAATACTTGCCAGTCCATAAACTTCCAGTGCATTGTCCCTGTCGAGGTGATGACCAATCATAACTTCCACTTCTTTCTTGAGACTGTCCAACATGTACATGTCAGAAATACGAAGCCATTCTTCCATGTGTGATGGATCTAGTTTTGTCTTCCCAGTATAAATGTGCTCCAGCATTCCCCTCACAACATTCTCAGAAAAGCCGGAAATTTCGATTACATTTGAATTTGTTTCCACCATGTCAGTAGTAAGCATGGAATAAAATACTGTGCTGGCACCTACGAATCAATTTCTGATTTCATTCAACAATCAATTTTCATTCAAAAAGTTGTTTTTGCAATGCTTTTACCCCCGATAATTGCTTTATGCACCGGGAAGCTGGTTGCACCCACACTAATGGAGGCATCAGAGAACACGTCACTGCAAAAAAATTTTACGAAGCCAGAGCCAGAGTCCTGCATAATCAAAAACGTTAGTTTCATAATAATTATGGTAGGTGTTTGAAATCTAGTACGCTGTTCTTAACCTTGATTTCAGATACGGCAGTAGGAGGATTAAGAAGATATACACCGAAACTCAATGTAAACCTGGGTTCATTCAGAACAGGAACAGGATATGAGAAATTGTACGCCCGGATGCCTGGTTCCTTCTCGAAGCGAAAATTCCTGTCCAGGTCTGGATCGGAAGTGGTCTGGTCTGGTCTGGAAGCTGCTTGTTTGTAACCATAAACAAAAGTATTTGTACATTATTTCATCACTTTTTGACAGTGTTATTAGTTAACCGTTTTGAGCTAGTTGGTTCCTTAATACGGCTGTATTGACACCAACGTCGATCCCATTCTTTTCCGTGGAGGTCCCTGAGATAAGTTCTAAACCCAACGGAATTCGATTGTTGGAAATAGGTCCACCAGCTGAAATTTTCCTGCGGGTTGTTAAAATTCCGAATAATAATTATTCACAGCAAAGCCATGAATAAGAGGTATTCTAATTACCACATCTTTCTATGATGGTCCGTGATGTAGAAAGTTTGCACAGGGGACCTTTCGCCCAACACTTCTATTGAAATGAAGGTTGAAAATAGCTACAAATGATCAAACCTTAATTAAAAATTAAGTCTCACAGTCAAATATAATGGCCGCAATATATTCTTACCAAAGATTTCATGGCACTGAAATTAAGGATTTCTAACCTCCCTCTCCTAAGCAATTGCAATTGCAATCAACTTGAATTGTTATAATCTAATTTGCAAACTTTTTAGCACATGAAATTCCGTAATCCTAATTTTGAAAATGGCCATCCTATTACAGAGAACGACAGAATAGTAAACACCAAGCTAAAAATAAACTGCTTTTGGTCACAATTGAGAACGCATGCAGTTTGCCTGGATATGTTATCAGAATATGGTGAGAACATTCAGTTGTTAATTCCGAAACCTATTTTTAGTCTATGTTTCAGTTTTCTCTATGCTAGGATGTGATTGAGAAGTATTTAATGGACGACGCTACAGTTCGTGGAAACTATATGACTGTTACTGCAGATTCCTCTCGTAAAGGCGAGATTACTTATGTGGATAGTTACTTGAACAAGCTTTTACAGACGGCGATCTCAATTTAACTATAAGGGACCATTACCTCAAGGGACGAACACATTATTATCACATTCCATTTGTGATTCTCTGTTTTCCAAGTAAACCCAAGTTTTTACTAAAAAGTACTTCACTGCCTCTTTGTATTGTTAAATTATGATTATATCACACATCGAATATGTTCGAATGTGATCAAAGGCTGTTTATGAAGATGAAAATCTTATACGAATAATCGATTTTGAAATTTGGATTAGAATCTTTACGTTGTACTGTAGTAGG
Source organism: Pseudachorutes palmiensis (assembly GCA_009869845.1). Classification (NCBI taxonomy): domain Eukaryota; kingdom Metazoa; phylum Arthropoda; class Collembola; order Poduromorpha; family Neanuridae; genus Pseudachorutes; species Pseudachorutes palmiensis. The sequence continues at coordinate 5,486 of VNWY01001501.1, read as the reverse complement.
GGTCCGTGTACCTTAAGAAACCTTGATTGGAACAGTGGAAGCATAAATTATTCATTCTCCAAAAAATCATTCTCCTTTTAGGCAAAAAATCCAAGAAAATTCTGTCAAACGTTTGTGCTCGATTAAGGAACCTACGAATCTTGTAAATTACAGACTATAAGTCTAATCATCCGACATTAACTGGATAAATTATCCCGATTTCACATAATTCACACAACGTTTAACGACAACACTGTACAAGTGCACGAGCGTTAATGAGATGATTGGTTTTAAGTGCGCCCATTTTGCTAATATTATCCGTAAATATCCTTACTGAGAGTGTAATTCAAAGTATAAGATTTTTTAATTATATGCCCCACTTATCTCTGTAAAAGCTGTACTTGTCAAAGTATTGGAACTGTAACCAATTTTCCAAGAGACAATTCTCCAAATTCTTTGGCACCTTTAATTATCAAACAACAATTATTTAAAAGATTCTATATTTATACTCAGGTAAGGCGTTCATTCCTGTTGTTTTGGTCATTATGCTGTCCAACTTTGAACTGAAATTGCTAAAGTGCACTGTAAAGTTATTGGCTGCCTCCAAACTTTATCCGTTTTCATACGGTGCTTGGAGTGAGCGACTTAGGTCACTGGAGCACAGGCATTTCTATGCTGTGTTGACCTGGGTAGTAGTAGCACTTAACGCAGCAAATATGTTCTTCTGCGTGGAGGAGATTCGTCAATCTGCTATTCAGAAACGAATACTACTAACATTTGTGGTTGCTGCTTCTGTAGCATCATGTAGTATTATCTCCATGAACTCAAGCTTGGGTAAATATTTCTTTTTAATGCTTGTTAATGATTTATTATTTATTATTATTTATTAGGGGAATTCTGTCAAGCTCAAGACTCTGGTAGGAAGAAACTTCGAGAATGGATATGCTTTGGAACCTTACCGTCAAGCTTCATTACGATGGGTTTTGCTACAGCACAAAACTACGTTTTGAACGGATCTGCTTTTTCGACAATCCTAATGCCCCACATTGCGTACATATTATGTGTTTGCTCTTGTGGCATCATATTTTGGCTGGATGTCACACTGATGGTCGGAACCATTGTTCCTTCTATGTGTGTTTCAGTGTTCTGGTTGAATAAGACATGGTAAGCTTATCGTTTTTCAGTTGAAATGATTAATTATTGTTCTATTCATTCTGTAGTATTCAATGGAAGCCTACGGATGCTGATGAGTCCAGGAAATGCGTATACGTGTACCGTTGTATGCAGCTTCTAAATCAAATCCAGAACATGGTGTATGGGACTATAATTCTACCAATTATGAAAATCACGCTAATAACCGCTATAGTGATTGGAACTCATGCTGTTTGCTTTGCCTTAATTTCAATTCGGTAGAATCAATATCACAGACTACTGGAAGAAGTTGAACGCGACTGAAAATCAACGAAGAGCATAGAATAATAGTTTACTGTAATGTCTGAAATGCAAGCCATTTTGGTTAGACTAGAGTGTCAATCAATTTTTGCTAGAATAAACAAGTTGCTAGATGAAACGATGCGGTTACTTGGTTTTATGGACTTTTAAAATTGTCATCAAGAAATTCAACCCTAGCGTTTTAATTGGTGATTTCTCTTTTTGTTTTCTTTGTAATTACTAGTTGATTTCTATAGCACAAGTGCCATGTCATTGATAAATTCCTCTTCCCCGTCACCTGCGGTTGGGAATAGCTTGTCTCCATTTGCATCCCTTTGATATTTGAAATATATTCTGTGGATTTCTTTAAACCCAAGGCCTTTGGCAATCTTCCTCGTCACCGGACTTGTGAACGTGCTGCGAATGACTGGAAATCCCTTGCACTTGAGCAATGGAAGCATCCGCCGGTACATTTCCTTAGCAAGCCCTTGACCTCTATATTTTTCGGCTACTGATGTAATGAATATCTCCGCAAAATAGTCACAAGGATAATCTCGGCTGAACGTTTCGTCTGATTCAGCAATCACTCGGGCAATGCATGTCAAAATTTTAGAGAAGCCTTGTGAATTCTGTTCTTGTGCTGAACTGCCAAATGACATTGAATTTCTTCTGTCCATCAACGTATTCACTCCGGCGAGCTTGAATGGGAATGCGGGTTAGTTAAAATTGTAGCGTCAGCAGAATATCATATAGTGTATTTTTAACTTTACCTCTCCGGTTTCTTTATCACGAGCAACAAAGCTGATTCCATGTGTGAGCACTGCTTTTATCAATCGATCGTGGTCTCTGGCTACCTCTTCAGACCAGCCGACATACAAATTCAATTGCTCCGATAGCATAAAGTTGTTTCTAACGTTGTCACAGACTTCTTGTGCGTCTGAAGCAGTGGCAATATGGATTACAAAGTTTTTCCAATTCTGAGGATATTCTTGCTCCATTATAGCTTTCAAAAATAGAACTTGAAACACAAGAGGTATACTTTGGCACTGGTGGCAGGCTGAGCTTGTGAACTTACTAAAAGCATTTGGAAAAGAACAAATAATTTATATCATTGCTTCTGGACCGAGTCCAGCCTTGCATTATGAATTGCACATCCATCCATGAAATAACAATTATATAATTCAGCTGCAAATAAAAAATGAATAGACTAGTCGACCTTCGCAACAATTTAATGAATGAAGGCGGGGGGTCAATGGTTCTCATGTTCAATTTGCATGACTGTGGAGGATTAATTAATGAGTTTATGATTGACAAGGTCAATTCGAATTCAGCTTTTATTTTAACCGAACTGAAAAAGTAGTTAATATTCCATGGAACTACTGATGCAAAAACATATGCCATTTAATGAAAAAAGCTCCACTAGCGTATTCCAATGAAATCCAGCCAATGACTTTAATTGGATACAAAGTGTGAAATGGAAGCACAAAATTGCTGCATCTAAACCACGAAAAGGTTTGTGTTAAAATTACGTTCTTGCTACACTTTTCCTCAAAGTTTCCTTCTAATTAGAGGACCAGCGGAAGCCTCAAGCTTTATTAAACTTATGATGAGGTTGAGGAGTTAATTTTCTAAATTAAATTAAATTTTGGACAAAAGAAGGCATGATCGGAGACAATGTGAGCAAGTCTGTTCACTATTCGACGAAAGTGAATGTAAAATGAAGCTCTGTTTGACGTTATTCTTTTTGACAGTTGTAGCTATTGGAACATCAGGCTACCCCAGCTCTGAAGAATCAGAGGGTAAAGTCATTAAGATTTAAACTCTGCGTTAGTAATTATTTCACATATGGTTGTCATGCTTAATTGCAGAAGTAACATCTCGATCTCATCTTGATTTGATTGATTCACGAATAGCTGGTCCAGTTGTACGAATAAGACCAGGAACAAAGTTTCGGAAAAGCAATGCCAACCGACCGGTAGTAATTTCAAACCCTCCGGTGCCTGAGGCTGTTGCTCCACTAGAAGCATTCAGCATCCGCACCGATGCTCTGAAAGATTTGATTTATGGATTTATAAATTCCACATCCATATTTAATAACGACGATGCTGTCACGCGACTTGGAATTGTTGAGCAAAATCTAAAGCAAAGCCTGGAGGAAGAAACTGAGGAAGTAGCAAAGCATCGTCGAAAACAAATTCAACTTGCATCACTATCGGAACATATCCGAGGGATTAAAGGCAAAATTGCAGATTTTGACAAAGAACTCAACAGCCTGGCAAAAGGTTAGCCAATTCAATGCTTAAGTTGTTCTGACACTACAGTTCTTGACTGGGCTTATAGGTATTGAAAACTTGGGGAAAGAAGGCAGTTCTGGACCAGACAGACCAGACAGATCCTACAATGATGATATGGCTCTATGGTGGTCACAGGCTCTACGCTCTCATGGCCGTGCATGAACTCTAATTTCCAGATCCCAAATGTCTTCGCAGCAGATCACAGTACACTTTTCTCTCTTTCCATAATCTGCCATTTCTGAGTAAAAATTCCGAAATTGTTGATATGCAGAAACTTATTGAATACAAAAAAAATTATTTTGGATTTAGATTATTCAATCAGTTTCAACAGACTCCATTTTTAGTTGATTGTTATTTGTCGCGTTTTGTCTAATATTTTCATGATAAATACAATTATAATCCACATCAGTCACGTTTTATGATGAATAGACTTTAAGGTTTTGCACCTAAGTAATTGCACATAATAAAAGTTATCCACCGACATTTTTTTATAAATCAACTCTTGAATGCTTCCACCCTTGCCATTATTACACTGTGGGAGTTAATGGTCAAAACTTTTTAATTGATAGGTGACGTTACAGTAACAGTAAGTTCGTAGTTTCTAATAAACCACGAGCTTGATTCGATTGGCCTTAATTGCAATTTAAATCCATCCCATTTCTGTTGAATACGATCTAAAAAGAAATGCTAAAGGCCGAAATGGCGTCAAATAAAGTGGTTGAATTTTAGTATTTTATATTTTCATATTATACATAATATTATTATGGGACAGTCACAACTGGAGAATATGGTAATCTTGGCTGTTTTAGCGAGGAAATTAACGAACAATGTGCAAACAAATTAACTGAAACTGGATGACCATTTGAGAACATTTAATAAAAACTGTCCCCACAAACTCTTTAATGGATGAATATAGAAATTGGCAACAATTAATAGTCCAATCCAAGTGCCTTAGAATTTTCTAAGTGACGCGCGTTTAACTTAGTCTCTTATTTTGAATAATACATTTGTTATGTAGACTAAAACATTAGCACAGCAAACGTTTCATCCAGTGAATGCGTGATTGGTTTCCTTGGACAATTAAGAATCAATTGAAAGGGAAAGAAAATCACAAGCCAGAATATGACGAATGAGTGCCAAAGACACAAGGTTAGAATTTAATTATCCTTAATTCGTATTAATTACAGACGTTTTGTTTCAGAAATACTCCAAAGTCCAGAAAAGGGCCATTTTCAGCATTAGTTCATTTGATTATGGTTAAGTGCAATTGGATTAATTATGGGGTCATGGTAGGTATAAAAACAGCACAAGTAGTCTCCACTTTTAGACACCCATCAAAATGAAGTACTTTTTGACGCTACTGGGATTGGCATTTGTAGCCAGTGGAATTACGGGCTATCCCAGCTCTTCTGAGGATTCATACGGTAACCCCATTAACCCCTGACCGTTGTTTGATGAGTTATAAATATATGGTTGACCTCTGCTTTGCAGAGGATGCTCCCCCATTAGGAGACAGTGACGAACGTCCAAATGAGGTTAACTCAACTTTTAACTCGAGTTCAGGAGAGGTGCTCGTGGATCCAGAAGTTTTTGTACCTGAACCTGAACCTGTGTCTCAACCTGAACCTGAATCTGAACCAGTTGCACCAATTGAAGCATTGAGCATCGATGCTCTCAAGGAACTGATTTACGAATTCACTAATTCCACATCTGCATTCAATGCCGCCGATGCCCTCACTCGACTTGCCGTTCTCGAAGAAAATGTGAAGCGGACAATCGGAA
>VNWY01001500.1:0-14530 GCA_009869845.1 Pseudachorutes palmiensis | reverse complement strand
TTTTAAGCATTATACAGTCTATCTCGCAATCGCATTCAAAAGCGTAACAGAACCAGACGACGTTGGACAGTTCCTATGGGATCAAAGACATGACAAGACACTCGATTGTTCTTATTACCCTGGCATTGGGTCTGGGACATTTGAAACCATCAGAACCACAGGGGCCAAGAGCACTACATTGTACAACAAGATGAATGAAGGGTATCGAGTCTACGTCGCAGCTCAATTCAAGTATACCGACTACGGCGAAGTAAACCAAAAGAAAGCTCGTGCTGCGGAAGTTTGGTACCAAGTAAGTGTCAAACTCTCTACAATTAAATAAAAATATGATTAATTCTTTTGTTATTTTAGATGTTCGGATTCGAAAAAACAAAGTTCATCCAGAGTGAAACTGAGATGAGCGTCAACATTCTCCACCGACAGTTTGAGGGAAAAGCGACAGAGTCCAACGTGGAGTCCCTTATTCAGGATGGGTTCTTGACTCAGGAGGAAATCAAAACAGCTAATGGTGTTTGGATCAATTGAAGGGACAACGCCCTTCTGCTTCAAAAGCAACTGTGAAGACCCACATCATGCAAACGGATGTTCTCGGTATGAATTTTATTATCACCCGAGAGCACAAGACATTGCTAAGCTAAATTAGGGACTTTTGCTTCTAGTAATTTCAACCCAAGTCTGCTTTCCTGCTGGCTTACACGTTTTAGAGTTAGAATAAACTTCTGCGTCAAAGTTAAGCGGCAATCAACCTGATTGAAACGAAAGATTCTCCAAATGAATAATACAATGAAGTCAAATGACGACATTCTTGGTAGATTTCCAGTGTATACAATCTAGCCTACTGAATCAGTTTCCTTTCAAGTCTTCAGAATTGTTCCGTGTGGAGCTATACTTTTTTGCAATTTTGAAATCATTTTTGGAGAGTCTAGATGATTAGCTAATTTACTACACTCCTAGATTGGATTTTTTTTAAGTTTTTGATAGAAACCATTAGTTATGATATTTTTGGTATACTAACCTAATAAATATATCAAAAAACGACTACATCCCCAGGTCACAAGGGTCAAGGTTAGGTTTATTAGCCCTTTTCGTAGGGCTAATAACTTTTTGCAATTTTAAAATCCTTTTTTTGCGTATAAGTAGCCAAGTAACCGATGCTAAACGCTTTCCCTCACTTCCCTGGACTAATTCCATTTGCTTTCACAGAATGAACAATGACATCGTGAATTGGATGGACTTTCACCTGGATTGTTGAAGTGGGAAGCCGTTTGACCGGCGCAGTTGATTCAGTGGGGTGTGGGATGGATGCTTTCCTTTTCGTTAGATCGTTTAGGCTTAAGTGAAGGAGCGCTTGAAAATTCCCTTTATGTTACATCTCATTACAATTAATACATAGTGCAGCCATTTTGTTCTATGTTACCCACTGCATTGGACTAAATTAGAATGACCTAACCCGCAGCCTCATCGAGATTAAGAGTCTCGCGCTCTACCGATTGAGCTAGCCCGGCTCCAGTTGATAGAAGTGGACTTGATCTTGTAAAACCTTGGACTGGCCAGATTTGACCGAAGATGTTCTAAACGAACCGGAAGCCTATTAGAATGAATCGACGTTGGTACATATAAGTATTTAATTTTGCATTCTTGATGAATTACTTTCAGTCTTCGGCATTAAATGTAAACATTTTCCAATGATTCTGCTAAGAGACGGTTAAGTCTAAAACTCTAGACTTTAATTTTTGCAATGTTTTGATTATAAGAGTTAGTGTCAATTTATCCTGAGGATCCTTCCCCCAATTTCATCTCCTTGTATATCCCAGCAGGGAACACTGCGCTTTTCGCTGTCTCTCGACGGTCTTTTCCACGAATTGTTGGATCTTCTTTGTATTTTCCTCCTATATTTAGACACATCATAATTAAATTCTTGTTAAGCTTAGGTTTAATTTACACGCACCACAACCCCGGATGAAAAGTTGAAAGAGTCCATGGCAGGTGGATTCATTCCTGTAATGTAGTGGCGAAGACACGCCTTCAATCTCTGGTTGTCGCTGATGACCATTTCACGCTCTCGAAGAACCTCCTCATTCTCAAGGACGACTTTATTGAAACGAACCCAGAAGCGATCCAACTTCCCAAAATTTCGAATCATCTGGAAAATGAAGCATGAAGCATCAATGAAGCATAAGTTTAAAATGACTGTAGAGTAAAATCGTAAAACCGCTTGGAGTGGTCCACCACTGGTTCCGGTAGACACTTCGCTTGTTTCGCAGACACATTTGGGACAGTCACAGTTAAAGTGATGGACGACCTCATCTACAGGAATGGTAAACTTCTTCAAGCCACGCCCCTTTTCGACTTCGTATTGTGCCTCTTCTGTCACAGAAGCTTCCCATGCTGCTTCCGTTTTTCCGCCAAGGCCCCATCGACACTAGTGTCGGGTCAGCCCTCTCCTGCTCCGTTTCATTCTCAAGGATCCGCTCAACCAGGGTAATCAATCTTTCCCGTTTTCCGACAAACGTATTAAGCCCCTGCGCAGACGCAAAATGGGATGAACTAAAGTGTAGGGCGTTTTACGACATTGTGAGGCATTTACGTCATTCACTCCGTGGACAATCAGGGCCAGGCCAATCAGCGCCTCCTGGCTTCCGTTCAATCTAAACTTCCGCTCACCCTGCAATTTCCGATAAATCTCCTTTTCAGAGTCCCGGACTGCCCGGATGTTTATCATGTAGAGGTCAAATGCTTTTGAAAAGAGGTCCTGCTTTTCTTTCATCTTCGCAATTCCCTCCTGTCACATAAAGACAAAATCAGAAACGTTAATACTCAATTGAGCTGATTGCATAACATACAACAAGGACTTCACGATTCTGGTATAATTCTTCGATAGTCTTCGCCATTTCCTCGTCCCTTGTTAACAAGTCCACCAGCTCCTTCTTTTTGTCTTCATTCGTGTTCTAAAAAATGAACATTTACACAAAGAAAATGAAAGTGTGTAAACCTTACGACGTATCCGAGTATTTTAAGATGAAGATCTTCCCAGACTTTGTTGACCTTTTCATTCATTATTGTCCGATAGAGGTACAGTTCATGATTCCCCTGTGTTCGAAGTTCAACCAATTTCGCGTACTGCTCTGCTCTTGCGTCGCGATCCTCTTTGGCAACGCTTTCAGCCAAATCTGCAATTCCCTTGTGCAGTGCATCCATCTTCTCACGATGAAGACTTTGAATTCGTCGTCGCTCAAACTCCAGACTGGCAAAGAGATTCTGCCTCGCATCCTCATACAGTTTATCAACTTCGTTGAGACGCATCTCGTAAAACTCTAAAAAATCAATCCCAGAATATACTGCCGAGAAAGTCCAATGAGTTTTAAACTTACCCATCATTTTGTCAATACTGTAAAGATGAGCGTGTGTGACTTCCAAGTAATCCCCTTCGTTCTGCCCCATCGTTTTCTCCAAGTCTTGAATCCATTGAGACTTTTTATCAAATGCCTTTTCAAAAGCGGCTCTCATGTACTGATACTCTTCCAGTAGCTCCTTGATCTTTTGCTTTCGAAGGTGAGGCCTCCAAAGGTCAAGAAGTTTGTTGCTATTCAATTTCACGAGTTCATACTCCTTGTCTTTTTTCACCTGAACAAAAGCCCATTTAGCACTTAAATCATTCCCCTTTCCAATACACAAATAATGAAATACCTTGAGAAAGGCTTTCGTAAGATTCTGACGAGCGACCAGTTTTTCTTTTTCAGCAAGCGCTTTTTGTTCAGCCAATTTTCGTTTTTCTTCGTCCGACAGGGCATCCTTCCGTCCCTTCTTTTTTCCCTTCTTCCCTTTGCTTCTGCCCTTAGAACGGGATCGACCCATGACCAGCAGAAAATGACCCTTGACAAAATTCAAATAGCTATAAGTTTAACCCTTTGGAAAATTACAAGTTAGCCTAATACCTGATTTTATACACAAGGACAAAAGAGACAATGAGTGTAACACTTTCAGGAATTTGTTCCTGTTATGGAAAATACCCAGGTGCTTCCTTTTTCTAAAATTCCCTTTTTTTAAAAAAGGGAAAGACGGGAAAGACGTTTTGAAACTCTGATCATAATCCTCTGACTCATTCCAGTTTCATTGTTTGGTTGATACACACCGGAGGCCAGTCGTTGTCATAGAAACGTTTTCTACTGTCCATAACTTACATTCCATTGAACTTCCGCCGTTCCCTTCTTACGTGCGCCATTGCTCATCGTCATTCATACCAATATCATGTGATTTCCCGGAACTTATCAGTGGAGTCAAGTATGTTTTCCCAATTGAGGTAAATCAGCTAATTGTGGATTCAGGTGAGTCCTCAACCTGGAAATAAGTTTCAAGAACTTAGATTTTTCCAGAAAAATTCCCGGTGCTTCTAAAAATATTCCCCAAAAAACATCAATTGGAATGTTTACAATTTTCCTAAATGCAATTTGGTTTTATTGAGAACATCATGTCGTCACTTTGTCACAATCCGCCGCCTATGTGAACTTCCGCTTATGGCAAATTGTGATTTTGGATTATTCGTTAACAGGATGCGTCTAGCTCAAGGCTGATCTCAATTGCTAATTAGATTCCAATAATTTTACTGATTTGACAAACAACATCTGCCAGGCGATACAAAAGTAGAGGAAATTCCATTTCAAACGTGTGTCGTTGTCCATTGTCCAAGATTCTGTTTCATAATTTGGGGTCTCCCGCAGATGCGAAACCCACTTGCGCCGTCCTCTAAAATATTTATTTTACATTGTCGTTTGAATGTTGGAAACCTCACTAGAAATGGAATTGGGAATTAGACTAACGTCATGGAAAGCTCATCAATAAATTATGACTATAATCCAATTATTACATTTGAATGTTAAATTCTCCGTATGTCCGTCTTCGGCGTCTTCCTTTCCAATTAGAATTAATTGACTAATTGAGTTGAAAGTCTTAAAAGACTCAAAAGACTCATTCCTCTGAACTTCCCTGTGTGATTAAAGAGTCGCCTAAATGACCCCTAATAGGGTTCTGTTAATTGAGGTATTGAGCCTATTATGGAGATCAGTCACTTGTCACGGTGACTACAATGCAATAATTGAAACCCCGTTTCCTTCATAAATTACGCAAATATTTAAATGTTGTTGTTTTTAAAGTGCTTGCAACCTGATTAGAAATTCCGCTTCGAACTCGACTACCCGTGTGCTTATCGAGTATTCAATACCATGAAAAAGCAAAATGGATGATGCGTCAGGCTTCGCGTGAGCTTGACTTCCTTTGAAATATTGGTTTTACGCTGAAGGAAATGCTGGGGAAATGTAGCCGATAAAAAGTCCCCCACCTCATTTATTCCCACCAGCATCATCACCAGCATCACCAGCACAGGAGCTTAAACAGCATCCAATGCTAAAGTAATACTGGATAGGTGGATGTGTAATAATGATTTGAATACCATTTTTCTGATTTTTACCTTTATAAATCCAGACTTTAGCTGGAGGAGACCTCTCAGTCAACATTTTAGTTCAGACAATCGTCAATCATATTTTTTAAATTGCAGCCACTGGTGAACAGGAAGTGCGTGAAAGTGAGGGAATGACCCCAAGTATCGATATCAACATGGACAGAAAAGCGAAATCAATAGAATACTTTGACAATCCTGGATTCATCCCGACGGAAAAGGAAGGACAAACGATTGGTGTTCCAAGGACTCATTCATATCCACTGGTCAATGTCGCTATTGGCACTGCGCCCAAGGTCAGGGTCAGGAAGCGGACTCAAATCTTTGCAGCATTGGCAGGTAAATAAAATATGGCCAAGGTCGTTCAACCACAGAGGCTAAAGTCAATTAACCTTTATAGCAAACATGGGAGCATTTGCCCTCGGAGCAGCTCTGGCATGGAGTGCCACAGGTAAATCTTTCTAATCGATTTTATTCAATCTCTTTAATTTGAATGATAATCTCTAGCCATCCCAAGTTTGAGGGAAGACGAGGATATTGGGCACATTAGCAAAAGTGCTGAAGCATGGATTGGATCTATCGTCACAGTAAGTCTAAAATTGGTTTAATCAGTAATTGATTAATTAATTAAATTAATTGTTCTCAATCAAAAGCTCGGAGCAGTAGCTGCCTGTCCTGCTGCTGGATATTCAATGGTGCGCTATGGCCGGAGGCTTTCGATGCTCATGCTCACTGCTCCATTTGTACTTGGGTGGCTCCTTATTGCATTTGCTGAAAAGTCACCCTATCCTCTGGAAACAATTTACTTTGGAAGAGTCCTCACGGGTTAGTCATAGCTTATCATAATTAATGACAATTATTATTAATTACAATTGTACAGGTTTCTGCGGCGGCGCATTCACGATCATCAGCCCTGTTTTTATTGCCGAATCAGCACATGTCAAGATCCGTGGTGGTTTGGCAGCAGGGTTTGATCTCATGCTCTCTATTGGAATGCTCTACATGTAAGCCCCGACGATAATATTCCAATTTATTTCCAAGAATGTGATTTCATTTAATCTCCGCATGTACTGCTCCTTAATTCTAAATGATAATTGGTCCTTTTGTTTGGCAGCTACGTGATTGGAGCCTATTACGATTACAAAATCCAGGTGAGTCATGTCTTAATTACTTATACATGCGGCCCACGTTAGAAGCCCATCTGTTTCTCCAATGTAGGCCCTGTCCTGCGCCATTGTGCCAGTAATTTGTCACCTAATGATGCTAATAGTGCCGGAATCTCCGCGATTCCTTGTCGAAAGGGGAAAGACGGAAGAAGCTATGAAAGCCATAACGTGGTTCTTTGGATTGGAAGAAGAGGCATTAGCTGAAGAACTTGAGATTGTAAGACTGCGAATTACAGTGAAATACAGTGAAGTATTAATATTCATTTTTTCAGTTGACCCGAAGTGTGATTGAGAGTCAAGCAAAGCCAGTCAATTTCCGAAAAGTTGTGATGAAATTGTCCGTTTTAAAGCCCATCCTCATTTGTGTCGCGGTTCTGTTCTTCTACACAATGTCGGCGGTAGATGCCATCATCTTTTACGCTGTGGATATTTTCGAATCCACCGGGAGCAACCTTGACCCCAAACATTCAACCATGATTCTCGGAGCAGTTCAAGTGGTAATGCTTTAAGTTTAAGTGTTGCTTAATGCTCATCAAAATGTAATTCACCTACGTTTTCTTTGTAGATTGCGACCATCCCTGCCGCCTTCATTGTTGACAAGTGTGGTCGTCGTCTTTTGCTCATGATCTCTGAACTCTTCATGTGTCTCTCTCTAGTCGCCATGGGCCTATTCTTCTTCCTTGCAGAATATGAAGAAGGAAGCAAAAATAAATTGACAAATCCCTCACTTGGGACCCTCCCTCTGGTCTCCCTGAACGTTTTCATCATTGCATACTCTGTCGGGATTGGCCCATTGGCTCTGATGATGATGGGGGAACTGGTGCCCTCACATATCAAAGGTAAATTCTAGAAAGTAATAAACATTGAAACTTTGAAACTAGTGAAGCTAATATTTTTGCATTTGCAATTTGTAGGTATGACATCGTGCGTAGTGCTGATGATCCGATGGGTCCTTGGCTTTGCCGTGACAAATCTCTTTGAAACTCTTGAGCATGACATTGGGGTGGACTTCACCTATTGGATATTTGGAGCAATTTGCGGAATAGGTATAATCACATCCATTTGTCCATTGACCCTCACCTTAAACATAAATTTGCATTGCAGGTGTGATATTTGTCTTCTTTTGCGTTCCTGAGACGAAAGGGAAGACCTTGGATGAAATCCAGATTTATTTTATCAGCAAGGACAAGCTCCGTCCGTCCTTGACACCGCTGAGTAGGACCTACTCAGAACCAAGTCTCCGGAGTCTTTCCATTACCAATAACCTCAAAGTTTAATTTTAAAATTCTAAAAAGGCACCTCCAGTGGTTAAAATGACAGTTTTTAGATTAACACGTGTAATTGTAAGCAACAGAGTTATTTTCCTGTGACGCCAAGCGATTACGCCCACCTAATTTTTCATTCTATATTTTAAAATTAATTACGCATTTAATTCTTACTGACCATTTTTCCAAATGTAAATTGGAATATGGAACTTTGGAAATTAAGAATATAATAAACGGGCTTTTATTTAATAACCTCAAATGGAACAGTTCAATTAGTAAATCACGTAAATCCTAGTTGAATTAATTAATCATCGATTTTACTTCAAAATTGTGAAAAATTTGCAGCGATGAAAAAATGGCGTCGTTCTTCAATAGAAATTCTTTCTTCCGCGCCATCTCTTGGATTGAAAAAATTAAAGGCGGGAACTCCTTCCCTTATCTCCTGAAAACTGGAAACCAAGCACATGTGTGTGTTTTTTTTTGCAAAGTTCCTTTGTTTCTTTAATTTTTTCAAGATTTAGCACTAATTAATCGAAATGACGACACCTTGATTGCCAGTGGAAAGGAATGTGTATCGAACCGGTAAGTGGGATTGTCTAGTTTAATTTGCTTTTAGCTGCAACAATTTTTAGAATATAATAATGTATTTCAGAAACTGGAGATTCTTGCGTTGATGTTGAAACGGAACAGGAAAAAGTCTTTTGCCATAGATCTCCGACCTCTGACCTCTGCTTATTTGTAAGTCTGTTCACATTGACAAAAATGGAATCGAAAGAATCATTGTTTTTATTTGACAGGCAATGTTTGGATCAGGGATTCTCCGAGTCTTCCGAGGTGGTGTCCTGCGCAGAGCCAGGGCGACATCATCTATGCTATTTCATAAACATCTTTTGCTGGCAAATTTAGGCATATCTGTAGGCCTCTCGTGCACTGGAGACTGTATCCAGCAACACTACGAAATGCTGAAATCGCCTGAACGAAGCTACAGTGTCAGGCGAACAAGGAATATGGGAGCGACTGGGCTAACGCTAGGCTTCTTTTGTCACCACTGGTACCGGTGGTTGGACAATTTCTTACCGGGACAAACTTGGCTCGTCGTAGGCAAGAAGGTAACACAAGCGCACGATGTAGATGTTTATTGAACCACAGTTTCCAAACTTTTCATTCCAGGTTATCATTGACCAGTTGATCTGCTCTCCTTTGGCAATTGGGACATTCTTCCTAACCCTGGCTATAGTTGAATGGAGTTCAGCGGAAGAAGCTGTAGCTGAATTCAAGGAGAAATCATGGAGATTGTATTTGGCAGAATGGGTCGTCTGGCCTTTTGCTCAAGTCATCAATTTCTCAATCCTACCTACAAAGTACAGGGTACTCTACGACAATACGATATCACTAGGATACGACGTCTATACTTCATACATTTATAACGAACTCCCGACACCTGGAAAAGAAGCCAATTCAAATCTTCCAAACGCAAATTCATTAGAATCAAATTCCGAAAGCACATTATTTCTAAACTCGAAATAATTCCGAAAGCTTCCCAGCGCTAAGAATGGACCAATCTTTGTGATAATTTACTCGTTGACGAGTAAATCCGAATTTCAAGCCCAGCTGCTGGTGCAGTACCTTTCATTTTTTCATTTGTAGCAGCGTGAATAATCAAATGTCACTTTCCAACTTTATAAGTCGGAATTATACCTTTGATTACTGGGAAAATACACAAAAGGACAGTGAGTCACCAACTAACGAGGGAATCCCTTTGGTCAACACAAAATAATCCCTTCCTCTCCGAATTCCCTCACATTCTCCCAATAGCCTGAACTCCTTTTGTTGGAAATAGACCCTTGAAAGGGCCCTGTGGAATCAGCCATCATCCCTTTGTTAATGCCTTAAGGCCTGACTCCATGAAAAGGGACAGGTTCCGAAAAGGAATTTAACATTTACAGGATGGATTTCCACCTGCTCACTTTTGTGTATTTTTACAGCAACGGATCAAGTGAATTGAGGCTAATTGAAGAAGAGGGGAATTAACGGCCCTAAACTCCTTGCCATCATTGAATTGAAGTTCTTTACCATTTTCATGAATGGGAACTTTCTTCAATCTCATCTGCCAAAGAGGAGCGGAGTGCGATGATTGTTGTATAAATCTAGGACTTGTTCATCCCTCCGGCCATTGGCCATCTTCTCAAGAAGATGAGAGACCGCATTCCAACGAGGAAGTCCACACATGTGGACACGTCTTAAAGGCCAGCAAGGCCTTTCTGTCTCAGTCCAAAAACAAAGATGTAAATCGTAGTAATGAAGAAGACGACGACATTGTTTGATTTCACTGAGGATGCTCATCTAATCATTTCATCTGCCTGGGATGAGTGAGAAGTAAACGTGGAGTCTGCCGACGTCCCTTCACCCCTTGGCATAGTTTCGGGATCCACTTTCTTTTGGAAGCTATACACCTGTAGAGAGATGGTGGTGGTGATTGTTGATGGTCGTGGGGATCCTCTCGTTGTCCATTGTTGCATGGAAAAAGTAACAAAAACAGGTGGATTCCTCAGGTGGTGGGCCTAGAGGTTTGCTAGAAATCCCAACCCGAAATCCGAAATCAGTCGTAGACCAAGGCCCGCCGACTCAGGATCAAAGTCTAACAATAGAAGAAAAAAGGGACTGAAACTGAAACCCTTGGAGCTATTTGAGGCCAAGGGACGCCGAAGAGTAGGAGCATCGAAAATTCATAAGGAGTAAGCTCATAAACTTTGATATCTTTAGTAGTAGGTGCTTGACCTCTTCATTTAATTGCACTACGTTCATCAGAATTGCAATTTGATCCTTTTATGGGAATTTGCCAATGGAATTAATGAGTCTGGAAAAACTACTTCTACGCACTTGAGCTTTACTCTGGACCGAGCTGCATTTTCAGAGCTCATTGGTTATTGTAATTTTTTTCCCCTTTGCACTTTACAACCCACGTCCTTTTGTTAATGTGCAAAAAATATTTCACCAATTGTTATTATTGTCTAGTTTGGACTATTTTTTGCACTCCTATTGTGTATCTATTCTAGTTGCGGGTTGAGTTTTTAGGGTGTTATTACATTGCCAACTTCCGTTTTCCGATGATGATGGAGGAGTTTCCGCTTCTTCCGCTCGCGCTCACCTCATCCGGATCCTTTGGAATTAATTGGACCTCATTTTCCTTGGATGAAGTGTCCCGGAAATGAAGTAACGGGTCATCACACTCCCTCACAAGAGGAAGTCCAGTTTTGACATTTTTGGCAACAGGCTAATTCCGCGGATTCTGCTTTGTTAAAGGATGAATTGTGAAAATCTGTGATAACGCTCCACACGTCTCCATTTCTCAAAAGTGAGATTTGGGTATATATGTTAATTAGAGAGCTTTCTGATTGTTCAGTAATTAAGAGCGAGATGCTAAGTGCAATGGCTACAGTACTCGTTCCATTCAAGAGTCAATGTTGATGGATCATAAATAGAAACAATAGAAATCTTGTCGGCACTCCTTCTAACCTGTCAATCGGCATACAATTAAACTTTATGTTTAATAGGGACGAAGTGGAAGTGACTTTGATGTAAAGGCGTGACCTCATAAGTGTCAACTCCGCCTTCCGATGGACACTTGTTATGGCGGTGGGGCAGTGGCAGGAGCAGTCATCGGAACCTTCCTGTCAACCCTTGTACTCATCACCCTTGCACATTTTGCATGGACGCGGAGGAAGGCCAAACGTAAGGAAATTCTAAGTAGCGGCGGGTTACTTTTAAATCCCTCCATTACAGCACATATTAGCTAATTAAAACAAAAATTCAAGGTCCTTGGGAGTGCGCGTAAAGGTTAAACGAAATATTAGTTAAACAGTAAAAGTTAATTAAGTAATTTGCATAATGTGACACTTTGTAGTGTAATCCGTTTCTGTCGTTGTCATCATAAGGGCTAAAGCCGGACATGATAATTTTAATGTCAGGAGTTTCCAGACAGGGCAGTACATGACTCAACTGAAATACAAATTGACACTTTGTTGGCAGTAAGCTGCGAATTGGTCATGAGCTCAAAGTCATGGGTGTGTGTACTGCTGCTGCTCAAGGTCGGCTCAATTACCGCAGGACGAATTCAATCAGCGGGGTTGCGCAGAAGGATTCGACATGGTAAAAAGAAATGACCAATTGCAAAAACAAAAAAGAATGTTAATGTCTTTAAATCGTCTGCGTTTCCTTCCTCATTCCGAAGGTTGAGGGTTCCATTGATACCTGCGAACAAATCATTAGTGACTAACCTCGTATGAATTGTACATTAACGCGTATATGATTCGCATTCTTAAAATTGTCATCCGCGTATGATATTTTTCTGACTCGTCATTCTCATTGTTTAGCCAGCATTTGTAAAACGACTCTTTCCAGATTGTAAGTTTTAAAAAAACTTGATACTTTTTGTGCTACAGTGAGTAGGAATTTGATCTCATTGGAAGAGTCCACGTTTGCGTCCATCTTGAACTTGAGAGCTTTTTGCTCTTGTTGATTGTTAGTTGAATTGTTTTGAAATGCAGTTTGGTATGGTGGTTGTGAAGATAAATGATGACAATCATGGATTCTTATGCAAATCCAAAAGTCAGGTGAAGATCCTAAAACCTGATTCTTAGTTGTTCTGTTGGAAAGGAAAAGTTCCTGGGAAAAGTCATGATGGGAAGGGTACCCACGGTTCTTATTCAAGGGAATGGATCCAGGGTCATTCTTGTGTAGAAAACAGGTGGAGCAGGTGTCAAGTGGCGAGGGAATCCACTTTACGGCTTAAAACGTTCATCAATGCCCACATCCTTTTTCCATTTATTCCATAATTAATTCTCTCAGATGAACTTACTACGCCTCTATATAAAAACGAAAGTTTCAAATCGTGACTTTTTTGGGGATAATTTGGTAATGAAAAGTGGAGATGAGCATTGTGCGCGCGGATGTCGAGTTTTTGTTGTTATTTGGACCACTTTGCTCATGCGCCCTTGGCACGACCTTTCCCTAATTCCCATAATATGGAAAACATGTGAATCTTTTGTTGTCATTTCCCTTTTCTCACATGATGAAATTAATTTGCAGAGAATCCATTGCGTGACTTGGTGCTGGTCGAAAGTGGTGAGGTGAAAGGCGGCTACGACAATGTGGGATTCATCCGATCCCCCGGAGGATGAAAAGGAACGAACTCACGTAGCCATTCCTGTGAGTGGACACTCCATCATTTAGTGGATGCATGACATATTTCACATTAGTGAAATGCGTTCCTTTATGTCCAGGTTCCAGAAGAGAATGAACACAATAGCAAGCCATGGGTGCCTTTTGGGTTCCTTCTGGGAGGACGAAAATCCGGAGATAAGCAAATGCTGGACATTCCCGATGAGAAAGTTGGGGGGATGGAATACACTGTATCCCTTCAGGGCACTGATTTCACTGGCCTTGGATTCTCTGTGGGTGGAGGTCAACGGGAAGGGATCCATTACGGGAAGGGATCCATGTCAAGGAAATCCTTGGAAGAGGCCCTGCAGCAGAGTCCCACCAACTCCAAGTTGGAGACAAACTGAAAGGGCTCTGGATCTCGTTCCAGGATGTCGTTTTACCTGATGCAGTGGCCATACTTGGATATGCTTCTCCGTATGCCCTTCGGCTGGACATGGAGAGAAAGACTGGGACTGCGAGCAGTGGAAGCCTTCGGGGTGGAAAAGGTCAATCACCCCTCACCGCGCCTCAACTTGGCACACGTATGAAACTCACGTCGACACAATCAATCAAGGCCGTAAAAGAAAAGCAATTTGGATTTGATTTTCACCCCGCGAGCCACTCCTTGAATTCCATTTGTGAATCTAAAAATAAAGATTTTCAAGGAGTGGGTTTTCAATTGCGGTTTAATGACCCCATTCATTCAAATGTGAAATTGTCTTGTTAACAATTTCCCTATACAGAAGGAACCTTTTGTAGTTTTTAATTGAATTTGAATTTAAATGAGCACTTTAACCATGTTTTACAGGTTGGGAAGGAGTCACCAAAACCGGTTCCAGTCACAACTCAGGCGGCTGAGATTGTCACAGTGTCGTCTCCAACGGTGGTTCAGGTTGAGACGGAAAGTGTCCAGATGCGTTCACCTGATATCTTGGACATGCGTCCTTCCGCAGTCACACGACCCCTTGAGGACTCGGTTGATGGGGCACCACTACCTCCATCTTCACCAGTGCAGAAAATAACGCCTGTGGAGTCGGCAAGGATTCATTGTGAAGACGTCCCTCACACTGTCCTCTCTCACGTAGAAGAAATGAAGCAAAAAGACTCACCTCCGTTAGAAACTGCGGCGCCTGCCGTCACCGCAGAAGCCGTTGAGAAGGAAGAACCTGTTCGGAAAAAGTCAAAGTTTGGAATCCTTCCTGATTTCCATTTTGGAAGGAGGAGCTCCTCTCCTGCTCCGCTCGCGGAAGAAAAGAAACAACCACCGAAGGATCCTGAAGAGGCTGAAATGAACCCGAAAGGAAGTGAAGAATCTGCCGTGGAAATCGTGGAAGATAAAGAGATCCGCCCTCCGTCCGCCGATTCCTCGTCGTCAGGAAAGAAAAAGTTTCACATTCGCCTTTTCAATAAGAAACAGCACTATGATTTAGAACCGGAAAAAGAAG
>VNWY01001499.1:0-14546 GCA_009869845.1 Pseudachorutes palmiensis | reverse complement strand
TCTCTTGCTACTCCAAGGGGAAAAATTAATTTGGTAAAGTTAACCTTTTGATATTGTATTGGATTTCATTCATTTGATTTTGACGTTTTTCTTTTTAATTTCAGGACAAGCATTGGTCAACATGACATCCAAGTATTATACGAGTTTCTCCTGAAGGAGCTTCTATTCCAGCATTTCCTCTCTGGGTCTGACAAGCGATCTACATTTGGATTCATTGTCAAGAAACGCTCTTACATTTCTCTGTTTGAGTCACCCAGTGAAGAAGTTAACGGCACAAGTAACGGAAATGGAGGAAGTAGTGACGATGGGGAGAATTCGCTTGACTCTTTCGTCACAGCTTCTCCTTCTTCGCTTGTTGGGTCACGAAGGGAGAGCAGAGCCGATCATCATCCCCAAAGGTGTCGGAAGAGGTTCCACATTCTTGTGTACAAATCAGAACAGTCTTACATCACACTCTTTCTCGATGGTAAACTACTCAACCTCAAATGTCAAAAATCATAAATTAAATATTTTATTGTTTTTAATTTCCAGAAGAGGATGAATTAGAAGCAACGTTCATGTCCAACTTGGACTCATTTCTGAGTCTGAATTTCTGTCCTCTTGCAAAATCCCTTGGAAGAGAGAGCAGTGGGAGTGGAACAAGTGGGGGTGGAATTGCAAATTCACTGCTTGGATTGGCAGCGAGTTTTCAACAAGCGACTTCGTTAGACTCCATTCCACCAAATATTAAATTCCTCTACTTCAACAAATTCAATTTAGCTGTCAAGATTTCACCAGGCTCTCAATGTGATCCAGATTCGTATCGAATGCTGGCAGACTTGAAGGAGGACTTGACAGAGTCAGTTTTAAAGAAAACTTGAAAGTTGCACAACTACTAAAGAGAGATTCTTCTTTTTCAGCATTTCGGAGAGCGGTGAGATTGTGGTAAAATTGGCGTCAGATCCTTCTGCCTGGATTGTAGCAAAAGTCTCCAATGGACGCGAGTTCTACTCCATTTTTAATACCAAAACTGCAAACAACATTACAGATATCGACGGTAAAGATAACTCTAACCTTTTACCTTCAAAAATGAATTGATTTAGTCAATCGGTGACTGAACTTGTAATTTTTATTTGCAGAGGAAGTCAAGAAATTAACGGATGCCCACCTGAGCAACATTTTCTTCCAAGACTGACCTTTAACCTTTCTTTCTAGTAATAGTATAGTTTCATGACTCGATTCTTTGCCATTCGCAGCCAATGCAATTAAATTCAGACGTAATATAACGATATAAAAGAATTGAAACATTTTATTTTGTTAACTTTCAACGTAAGCTTTTGAAGCAGGTGAGATTCTTTAATCTTTACATGTTAACCTTATGAGGTTTTGACCTTTCAGATTTCAATGATGAATATAGTCATATCGATGCGGGTACCTTCCCATCTCCCTCGGTTTTTCATCCCTCACGTAAAACCTGGCTGGGTTGTTTTCTCTGCCGTCATCATGGACTTGAAGTTGAGTCCCTACTTGGACACTCCAGCCTTCGATCGGCTCACGAGGGTACCGTTGAGGAGGCACAAACAGTTTGGGGATGATGTGGTCAGAAACACCCGGGCGTCTCCTTGGTCCATCGAATAAGTCCAGTTGATTGGAGTGAAGGGGGTAATGACCTCGTCTCTCATACTAAAATCAAAACAAAATTTATTCCCACCGCAAACCACACACGTGAGATTTAACAACTGTTCGTGGTTTGGGCTAATTTTGTCTAATTTCAACACTCCACTTATGCTCAAGGAGGAGTTGGTTGAACTTGGAAGCTGCTCATGCGCAGAAGGCGCAAAGGATGATGAACCTTTTTAATTCTGACATTGATCACGCAATGTCAACTTGAAGGTGTTCCAACTATGCAATTCTCGATTGGTTCTTTAACTTACATGTGGTGATGAGTGATGGATTTCGTGCCTTGAGCGTGTGCTTGGGAAGTACGGAAGTGGCTCCTCATAGAGCGGAAGTCGATGGTGGTGTCGTCTGTCCTTGAAGTGGGACTCGAGTGACATGTCTTCATGATGACCAAGTCCATGTCGATGTCCATGTCCACTTCCTGTCATGTCCCTTCGGAAGAAATGGACATCTTCATTGAACAAAGAGTTTTCTCCGAATAGGTCCGAGGAGTAGCGAGAATTCCTTCGGCTCCGAGTGCCAGGGGCAAGTCCATTCCTCGCAGAGAAGAAGAATGGATCGTAGTCCAGATCGCTTGGAGGGGAACGGTGTCTTTGATTCTGCGCATGCGAATGATGATTGGAAGGTCTGTAAGGGGACTGACGAGGGGGTTCATAGTGCTCACGATGCTGCGTTTTGATTGGTTGATGGTTTATTGAAGAAGAATGCTTTGATTGGTCTGCTGTATTTGGGTAATACTGCTGCTGTGGAGGTGGTTCTTGAAACTGGAGTTGGTAGGGCTCTGTCCCGTACATCGATAAACTCATCAGACGGTGGTCAGAATCAGTGCCCGGCCTCAGGTCACTTCGGTGGGCAGGAAAGGCCCAACAACAGGAACTGAGGAAGAGGACGAAGACGAAAGGCTTCATCCTACCAACGTTGTAAAGTGAAAGGTCAACGACCTTTCTCCACCAGAATGAAGGAGCAATGACCTTCCCCTCTCCACGTTTCCAATCGCTTTCTCTGCACAAGACAAACAAAAAGATGAGAACTTATTAGGATTGGATCTTTAATTGGACTACAATGCAGTGCATTGAAATTGTTCATGCTCGAGTGCCTCTTCGCCAAGTCCAGTTTCAACCTCGTGGTTTTCAATTGTTTTTTGGTTATAAATTCAAGTGAGTGTGAAAGTGTGAATTCTACCGTTACAATTCATCCCTCATTTCATTCCTGCGTATTCGCTTATAAAAGCTTTAATTCTTATATGGGAAGGTCATTGAGAGTTTCTCACACAATCAAAGGTCAAATTCACCTTCCAGGAAGAGAATTGTGAATTACTGGAAGCTTTTATTCGAAGGCCAATTTGTACAAAAACAAACGATGCTCTGCTGACGCGGATCTGCAAGAATGTCACCTTTTGGATTCCTTGCAGCGTTGCATCTAAATCCTAAACTTTCGCTCCCTTTCCTTGTCCTTTGATTTTAGAATGTAGGGGTTAATGAATTGTTTTAATTGTTTCGTTATGCGCATGTGGCAATGGCCGTACATTGGAGCTATACTGATTAGAATCTCAGAACTTTCTTAACACGAACTTCCGCTTGTTCAGAAGTTCTCGACCCTCCTTTGCTCTTTCGTCCATTATTCTTGGCTCTTAAGTCCATTTCCCTTTCCTTTGTCTAAATTCTGAAGTCATGGTTAAAAAGCTAAGGAAATAATCACAATTATTAATTTCATAATACAACAAAAGGGAGAGGAAATGAAGATGATACACGCCACTCAAAGGAGGAATTGCACTTCATCTAACACAACCATTACCACATCAAAACAAAAGTAGACACAAATTAATAATCAATTTTCTCAGATTCCTTCAATTAGCTCTAAAAACATGTTTTTCAGAAAATGAAGCCCATTTTAAGAAATTACTTAAAATTTGAAGTAAAAACGTGTGGAACTTTTTCATGATTTGGGAAATGCTGTAGGCGTTGTTTGCGATAGAGCCGTTTTTATTTTTGCAAGGAAAACGATAGACTTACGGATGTTTTGATTTCTGATTTCTGAGGATCTCCAGCTAATTATTTCCAAAGATTCTTTTGTTTTGGTTGTAAGATTGACTCCTGAGTTTGTATTTGATTGTAGTGAACTTGTGTCTGTTTGTGGAGACGCTGACGCCGTGGAAGGAGCCAAACGATCTCTGTGTCGTAAGAAAGATGTTTCAGTTTGAGGAGTCTCGTGTGGGAAAAAGCGAATCACGCATTGGTGATTCTTCTTTTTGCAGTTAGACTGTTGCAGGGAATTCTTGCCTTTTGCATAACTCATCCACCCATACTGAGACAACAATTAAATACAAAAACTGAAGGTGGTTCACACGAGGGTCATTAGGAAACATCTTCAGCATAACACAATGTCCTTACCCTTCACAATGGAAAATGTAAAATGGAAATACTGGGAATTTATTACCAAAAGGGACGACGTCATTACCGAAATTTTGCAAACATGACTGGAATTTTGGGTAATTTAGAGCAATTTTGAATTAGACGCAGCAGTCGAGCGGAGTGCAGATGGGGGAGTGGTACTTGGGTTCAATGACCCGCTTGGCATTCCGAGTTGATGCTCCGTAGGTCTTCCCAAAACGAAACATTTCTCCAGGCACGTGTCCATTACTATGAAAAAGAACAAATTGTTGATTTTGTGAAATGTGAATTCCAACTAGACGTAGTTTTCACTCACTAGTTTGGAAGCATCCCTTCACAGTCTCGGTAGAGCATCTGGAGTCGCCCAGTACGTTCAATTGGCCTGAAATCACAAAAGAATTTCAACGTAATTGAAACTGGGGGAATAATTTAAAACTGACTTGATGAAAGAGTGAGGATTGATTCTTGTTTCGAGACCATATCTTTTGTTCAGGAGCTTTTCAGTGGCCAATCCCCAGCGTCGTTTCTCCCCGTAGTCACAACGAGATTTATCTTGACTTAGAATACGAACTTCACCACCACCACACGCGTCAGCACCAGTCGGACAGTAGTTTTCTAAAAAATAAAATAATCAAGGTTTAATTAAAGGAATTTGTTTGAACGCCATAGGTTTTTGTTGCTTACCTTAGAATTACAAAACCATAACACAAAACTAGAGAAAATTGAAAAATGTACAGCAGAAACCTATGGCGTCGAACCCATGTACAATTTATTTTCGAATCATTTACGTTATGACATGATTTGTGGGTTAATTGGGTTCAAGTGTGTGATATTTTGTGAGGGTTTATTAACCTGCGCAGCCGCAATTTCCTGGGCGAGGGAGTGGGCTTGAGGAGAGACGTGGGTTTGGCATGCAGCAGTCACGTTGGAATTCCTGGAGGTCACCTCCGTCAGCACGGATTGTTTCAGGGGACTCCCAGGGCTTCGTTTTGTAGCAGAATCGCCAGCCATCAAGAGCCTCCAGTTCCTATTCATCAAGTCAAACCCCAATTAGAAACTAATTAATCAAGTGGAGCTTGAATAATTAAATTGTACCTTGTTGAAGAGACGATCACGCCACTGGTCTTGTTCAAAGCGGGCGAGAGCTCGATTGCAAGCAGGGCTGTAAGTGTGTCCAAGGATTGTTTGAAATCGTGGGACGAATCCAGTATAGCCAGGGGTCATGTTGGGAAGGTACTGCTGCCGTCCAAAGGAGTTGACACGACTCTCCACCAGGGCCATCTTGTTCTGCAGGAACGGATCAGCACCAACACCAGGGCGGCCAAATTGATCCTAGAAATTAAATACACAAAGGTCAACTAAAGGGTCAACACGAGGTCAATTTAATTTAGTAACTTACAGTACAGCAGTCGGCGTGGATGTTGGTGAGGACCGAGCGACAACTCATGTGAATACAAGGGTCGAGCAAGACACGGTGACTCGTCATTCCGAACGTATGACCAGGACGATACTTGGCTGAAACAAGAGCATAGTTAGAGAACCATTGGTTAAGAATGGATATAAGGTCATGAGGTCACTGACCTTGTGGGACATATCCCAGATAACCAGGGATGTAGTGTGGATCCGGTGTTCCAAGGACGTTGGTGCTCGGAGTGCAACATTGTTGTGGGACTGTACCGCAATTCATTCTCAAAGTTAAAGGTCAAATTAGAAGAATGATGAAAATGAGTTTAGAAAAAGCGGAGAGGAATTAGACGTGCGTCCTTCTCAAAGTCTAAAATTGAACTGAAGGAAGAGAGGAAGAAAAATGAGGAGGAGGAGGAGGATGGCGCGTATGGCGAGGGACGCGCATGCGCAGAAACAAAACAAAAGCCTTTGGTGAGTTTACGATGGGAACAAAAGGTCTTTGACCCTTTCAGCATTTCATCTAAATAAAATATACTTTTGGCATTAGAAGGATTATTAGAATTTACAGTTAAAATCAAAGAAATCAACGAAATGACCTTAATCGGATTTTGATGACTTTGTGATTCCTGTTGACGTTATGATTTTAATATTGATTTTTGTGCATATTGATTAATTGCGGTTACGTCGCAGCAGGCTTACACAAGGAAGTCATTTAAATTCAGTTTTTGTAATGTAAGTTAAGTTCACATTTTAATTTTGGTGATCAAAGTCATGTAATGAGGAAATCATTTTGAATTCGGTCAGAATAAATTATGAATCAGAATTGTATTGTATTGGGTAAGTTGTTAACTAACAAAGAATGTTTGGTGTGTATTTCATAAAGTATAGAATTAATTATTACACGGAAGCTAATTTACTCCTCCACTCTAGAAGTTCTATTTTAATTATAGTTTAAATGGAACATGGAAAATGCTGGTTTAATTCTTCAGTCAAAACAACTTCTTTTATTATTTTCAATAAAGAAAGCAAGGCAAGGCGGAAATATTCAGAAATGTGAACCATTTGAGCTTCATAATTCTGCTTATAAAACCCCCTCCACTCTCTCCCTTTGGGTCATTAAGATCATTCTCCACCAATTAATCAAGATTTAATCCTTCCACTTAAGAAATGAAGTCTTTTGCCTGCTTGGGTCTGTTTATGACTGCCTGTGTCATCTTCACTGATGCATATTGGGCATGTAAGAACTTTAAACTCAAATTAACTCTGATTTAAAGATAAGAAATGTTTTACTTTGTTAATTGGCAGGGAGTAAACCATTTGGTCCAACGCTTTATCCGAGCTGTAAAGCTTTGGCATGCAAAGGGGCCGACACCTGTACTCCTGTAGCCGCCGGGGTCACTTGGATGACCATCTGCACGCCTGCGACGCCGCCACCCCCAACTTATGCCGGAGTGCCTTGCCAGAACTTCACTACTGACCCTGAATGCTGCATCAACTACCCAGCACCAACATTCTGCTCAGCAAAAGCACCGCTCTGCGCAAGCGCACCAGGTGTGGCTCCAGCAATGCCTGTTTCATGTGCCCCTCCTTAAATCGGAAAATGGCAACCAATCATCCAATCAGCACAAAGTGAAGCAAAGTGAACTTCCAGTACTTTAAGATAAAAAATGAATCTCTTAATTGTTCAACTTTCAATTTCAAAATCCCTTGAGTAGTCTCTTACTAGTTTTTTAAGTCCTAAAATGTCAAAAAAATAAAGCAAGTACAAATGATTTCTTGACAGTATTCGAGAAATCAGAAAATAATCTATTTTCGGTAAAGGATTTTAAGCAGTGGCGTACATTTTAAGTAGAATGTTAATACTTCCAAAGCTTCCGTCTAGTTTGCGTTTACCCGGAGAATTGAATCCATTTTGGAATATGAATGAGCCATTTTAATTTTAAATTTTAATGGGATTATGTCAACGTCAGAAATCTGTTCCAACAAAGATTGCTTTCGGAATAGGTGGAGTTTTGATGATGAAATGAAATTAATCAAGATTCCATTTCACCGGCACGTGGAATAATAAATTCTAAAAGTTAGAGAGTCAATGGGGGCAAATACAATGGTAGTCACCCCCACCCTCCTTCATTTCCAGCCTGCTGGAGTTTGGGTTCCTTGGTAAAGCGAAGAAGGCAATGGGGATTTGAAGCTACGTCCGAATTCGTGAAGCTATTCTTCATTGATGAAGTAATCAGGATGAAATTCCCACCCAACAGGAACTCTGATTGTCACATCCGTCAGCTACTCTCCTCCGTGTTTCCGTCATCGCTTATGCGACAGAGGATTTGAAAATATGATCTGGTTCATTCCAGTCTCTAATGGAATTCAATTAATTCAAAAGTTATATTCAATATGTTTCATTTAAAATTGATGACTTGATTCCACATCTGGTCCAAGTCCAATTGAAATAAGTTAAAACTAATGTGGAAATAAGGTTGGAAGAGAGTTTTATAAAACTACGTAGAACCTCGTATTATCCAAATTATTTTTCAGTCGTCCATTTTAGTTTCCTCATCATTACAATCTCAACTTGTTCAGAATGAAGTCCATCGTTTTCGTTTGTCTCTTGATGTCCCTCTGCGCAATTCAGACGGAAGCATTCTTTTTTCGTCGTAAGTAAATATACTCCATATATGGAGTAATTATTACCAATATTACTTAAGAACTAATTGAATACTTTTTGTGACAATTTCCAGTTAATATTCCATTTGGTCCAACACTTTACCCGAGTTGTAAAAGCTTCGCATGCAATACCGCTGACACTTGCACGGCTGGTGCGGATGGACCCACAATCTGCACAATCGCTCCCGTGCCTGCCCCACCTGCTTCACCAACGCATGCAGGAGTGGCGTGCAAGAAAGCTACTGAACCCGACTGTTGCATCACCTACCCAGCACCATTCTTCTGCACTGGAAAGGCACCACTCTGCACAAGCGCAACAGTTACTACAGGACCACCAGTCCCTTGCCCTTAACTGCTCACTGGGTTCAACACTTGAACTATGACTTACAAATTCCATAATAAATTGGGTTAAAATGAATTGTTGTTGTTGGATAATTTAATTACAGCTCGAGAATCCGCAAATTGAGCCTATAATAGCTATTTAGCATGATTAAACTAAATGGGCCATGTTGATAAAATTACAGCAGTGTTTCTCAAGGGAGAATGCGCAAAGCCACAGTGAAGAAAACGACCTTTTGAAATGGTATCGAATGTATACAAACGCGTTGAATAAATTCTTGCACCAAGTGACTCTGTCACTACATTTTCATTTCTAATTCCGAGTTTGGTTTTAAGGATGTGAGTAAGTAGGGTAGGCATGCGCATGATGGGTCAGTTCCTGCTGGTGAGACATTGGACCAGGATGACCTTGAGCCAACTGTTGGTGCACGGGGTGTTGAGGTGAGTTGGGGAGCATGGCAGGGGCACTGCTCACTTGTGGAACAAGTCCAGGTGGACTCACTACCTTC
This sequence comes from Pseudachorutes palmiensis, assembly GCA_009869845.1. Classification (NCBI taxonomy): domain Eukaryota; kingdom Metazoa; phylum Arthropoda; class Collembola; order Poduromorpha; family Neanuridae; genus Pseudachorutes; species Pseudachorutes palmiensis. The sequence continues at coordinate 5,578 of VNWY01001499.1, read as the reverse complement.
TGGTGTCCATTTTGAGTCATTCCGTTGGGCATCGGGGGCATTCCAGGAGGCATTGCGTAGCCCATAGGCACTGGAGAATAGTAAGGGACGGTTGAGGGTGGTCCATTCCACCCAGGAGGAGGGCCGTTGTTCACAGGCGGGAAAGATGGCCCAGCAGAGCCAGGCGGTGGTGGTCCATAGTTCAACTGAGGTTGGGATGACGAAGGGTCCTTGACGTTCATGAAGTGGTGGTACATGTTCAGTGCATCCACCAACTCACTTCCTAGTCTCGACAATTGGGCATACCTACGGTCAATCTTCTCAAGTTCATTGTCAATCAAAGGCTGCATTTGGTTCACTTGCTCTGGAAAATTAAAATAAACAGAAATCACAAACTGCGCATGCTCTAAGAGAGCGTATTCATCCATGAGCTTTGGTTTGCTTACCTTCAAGGGACGCGAGCTCAGCAGGGTCAGGAATTTCCCCAGTTGGATCAGCTTCATGAAGCATGTGCAAAACTCTGTTTCAAAAACAAAAATTACGGCATGGCAGCTAAGGGATTGAAATATTATTTCTTACGCGTCTATTTTTGCATCATCAATCTCTACCACTTCTGGCTCTCCTTCGACAGTCTTAACTTCAACTTCTTCATTAAATTGGACAGATTTTTTAGAGCCAACTTCAGATTCTTAAACAAAAAGTCGTTCGTTACAAGTTAGTCAAAACTACAGGTAGAAAAACAGAAAGGTAAAAAAGTTATTTACTTGGTGGTTCTGCACTCAAATCCGCCGTGACAAAGTTAGAAGGGAATAGTCCATTTCCTCGTTGATTTGACCCTTGCCACCAATTGGGATCTTGGTCATCCAACACATGAACTGACAGACAAGATAAAAGTTTGTTTGAAACTCTTATCACTTTGTTTATGTTTGCATCTAATGTACCTATTTCTCCAGCGTAGAAAGTGAGTTCATTCTCCTCTGCGGCTTCAAAGTCATACAAAGCACGAACTTTGCGGGGTTCTGGAGTAGCTGGGGTCGAAGAACTCACAGCAGCTCCAATCCCTTGCGGGTACAAACTTCGCGTCTTGGGAGAATTCTGGGTTTCCTTTAGCGACAGCTCAATGGCTATTATAATTTTGAAAAAATGTTTTGGATTATGCCGAATTTGAATTGACTTGTTAATTAAATTACCCTTGGCCAGGTCAGCCTCTTCCTGTTGGGCAGCAGTAGCAGTTGAGGTCGTGGCCCCGTGACTCTGACTCTTTGCCTTGTGATGAGAAGTTTTCTTTGCCTATTATATGGACACGTTTGTTAATAAATAGCGTCGATTTTGGATTTTCTTTACCTTTGAAGGACTCTCTGAATTAGGGAATATGGCTCCACTCTCGACGAGTTTGTTGTAAAAGTCTGGAATGAGGTCAAGTGCCGGGTCGTTGCTAAACTCCGCATTCGCCCATTTCTGCAACATCCCGAGGAGCTTATCCCGAAAAGTCTTTTCTTGCGTCTTGTTCAGAAGTTTCTTGAACTCTTGCTCAAAGTCACGCGAGGCCACTTCGAGATGGAATGGTTTACCACAGTTGCTCACGCAGGCATCCAACAACTAGATTTATAAGCACAATTATGTGTTGGCATAAGTAATGAGAATGACGCGGTATGCTTACAGTTGCCGCTTGAATCGTGACATGAGGGTCAACGTGGTTGAGTCTTCTCATAATGGCTCGGAGACATTCCTTCGGCCCTTGTGGAGTGGACTTTACTTGGTCACAAATGTCAAGGATCAATGACCAATCCTCCTTGGTATTCGTCTCCATTGTCGCCTTGTCTATGAAAAAGAACACAAATGTTAATGTACAAAGACATACAAAACTGGTTTTGTTATAAACTTACCCACAATGGGATCGAAACGAGATTCTTTACCGAAAATCCCCATGATTGGGAACTTTTAATTTAGACGTTATATTTTAAATGAACGATGGAGATGACTCGACACTTCCACTGTCAAGTGACAGCTGCAAAATCTCTAGGTTCCCGTCTTAGCCTTGATCAAGTTTCTGTCCAAAGTAACAAAGATTTAGCACTGACTGGTAGTCAGGACAATGAGCTGGCTGCTCAATGGCTACCTCATGAGAATGTGAGAATGTTACTTACATCTTCTAAAAGTGTGGACCTGCTCTTGCCTTTTGTTGTTGACCCGTAGTGGTCCCCAGGTCCCTGACCTCTGTAATTGGAGTAACAATATTAGCTATTATAGTATATTATTATTATATATTATTATAGTTATATATAGTAGCTGGTCTAAAAGAGAGAGAGAGAGACAGGAAGAGTGTTAATGATTAGTTACTTGTTCTGTAGAATGTGAGTGACTCACCAATTCTGTGTATCGATTGACATATGTATGGGTATGATGAGTATTATCTTTAGTTTGTGTCCTTGTGAGGATTGATTAGATAAGGTCACTCCCTCCTTGATGTCCTTTGTGGAATGGCAGTTTGACTAATGAGGGTAATGACTAAAGGTGGTTAATTGGATTCCTCTCTTGGTGAATAATTCCCAGATCAATCACCTGACTTCCAAATTAACACACCATGACATACAAATTCTACAAATACAGTCTCATACACACGTCAAGATTTAACTGTAACAATTCACTTTCATAAATTACAATCACCTCTTTCAACTTATAATTAATTACTGTTAAATCATTCACAAAATAGAAAATATTTCCATTAAAATTTCAGACAAAAATCTAAAGTCAAACCATTTTGTAAAGCCAAGTGTCTGAATGTCCTTTAAAAAGTCTTTTCTTAATTTAACTTAGAAAACGGTGCATGTTAAATTCAGTTTTATTTCTTAATTCCAGGTTATAATTTAGAATTGAATTTGATTGATTTAAAGTAATTTTCCTTTGATTTGTCCCTTTAAATGTCGCTTTAAATGAAGGTGATGTGTGAGACTGTAGTTGTTAACACACCCAAACCACAACCACAAAGTTGTCAAATTTCGCACCCTCACTTTGCCAAACGCCTTCATAAAGAGGTCAATTTGTAGTTTAAAAGCACTGCTAATTAAACCATTCACTATTAGATCAATTTCACATTTAATTCCAGTTAACATTGACCTTTTCATCAAAAGTGACCCTGAAGTTTTACTTGTCTAAATAATTGCATTCTTTTATAAATCTTTGGGTTCAACCTTTTTGAAATTGTGATGAAAATAACTAATTCGAATGCATCTATAAATTAGATTTTACTCATTTAATTCCAGTTGACCTTGACCTTTTCATCAAATGTGACCCTGAAGTTTTACTTGTCTAAATTGCATTCTTTTATAAATCTTTGGGTTCAACCTTTTTGAAATTGTGATGAAAATAACTAATTCGAATGCATCTATAAATTAGATTTTACCAAATGCTCCATGTTCTAGTTTCATCTAATAGACCCAAAAGGCTTAACAAAATCCATGTCACCATATGTTACTAGTATCATATCACAATCATTAAAATAAATAATTATCAACTTAATAACAGGTTCACAATTTCCAGGTCACACAGTGTCATTTAGGTCAGACGAACTGGTCACAACTAAACACTAATAATTAATTAACATGGCTAAAAATATAAATTCAATAATCCAAAAGTTTTTAGCTAAACAAAAACAAGGTTACTTGCCAATTCCTTTGTGCCTGTGTGCCTATTACTAATAAGGCGACCTTTTAAAAAACGTTAGAGAAGATTATAGATCAAGCTCAAGGTCAAGTTTTGGGGATTCGATTGTTTTCTTTAAGGTGGTGACACAGAATGTGAGACTGATGTGGGTGATAGATTGATGGGACTTCGCTTAAACCTGCCTACCATCATGTAAGGCCCGCTGAGTTGTCCAGTAGGGGACAAAGAAAGTCCAGCCAGTCCAAGACTGGACGTGGGTGACATGCAAATACCACCGCCTGATCCAAGGGTGGAATTCGGTGACTGTGACAATTGGGATGCGAGAGTGGCTGCATGTTGTTTCTGTTGTGCAATCTGAGCATGGTGATGTTGCTGGAGGACAAAGGGCACTGTCAGTTTCTTCTCCACGCAGGAAGTTCGATAGTGGACCAAGTTCTCAGGCAAACGACCTTCATCCAATTCATTTGCCCAGATCTTCAGAGTGTCCAACTCTCGTCGAAGTGCAAAAATTGACTTTTCAGTCTCACTGATCACTTCCTCCAAGTACTGGTAGCGCAGTTTCTTCCTGGCTCTGCATTCCCTGGCACTCTGTCGACTTCGTTCTAGAAAATAAAAACAATTAGATGATAGTTACTTATAACCACATCTACAATAAATATGTAATGTACCTAATTTAGCTTTGATATCCACCTTGTCAGTAGATGACTTTTTGGAGATTGACCTCGTTCTACCTCTCCGTGGTGGTTCATATTTCTTTTCTTCTTCGTGTTCCTGTGTACAGTACAATGACTGTAAAAGATGAATAAATGAAATTAACTTTCCTTGAATAAATGAATGTATTGATCAAATTGATGATTGTACCTCGTCAAAATCCAGTTTTTCTTCTTTAACAGTGACGAGTGTTGGGTATGTTCCGTCCATGTTCATTCCTTTGTTTATTCTTTTGTTACTCTACAGAAGGAGGTAATGTTACAACTGTGGTTATTGTAATTAATTGGAATCTTACCAAGTGTTGTTCATTGTCTTCCACCTTGTGTACTGTGGTTGGTGAGTGGTTCTGCTGGAGTTTTTGGCACGTGTGACCTTGGCTGTTTTGCCAACTGCTTGGGGATTTTTTGCACTTTAGCAGGGAGTTCTCTGGATCGGATGATGTAAACAGAGTCACATGCTCACCAACAAATACACGTCACGAGCCACTCTATTCAACAGAACAACACAACGATTAGTAATTTAGAATTAATTAATCAACCCTCATAAAAATCATCGTTTTTAGATTATTTTATGTTTCAGCTTTCATTTTGATTTAATTCATTATTTTAAAATAAATGAATAAAGGGTTATTTCCAATAACTTTCAACACTTCCTCTGTAATTCTATAAAAAAAATTAATAAAAGCAAAGCAGTTAATATAATTTAAATTAAGTGTTCCCATCTAATCTAGAGGCTGACAGTATAGTAAACTAAGTTTGTGAATTTAATATAAGATTTAGTTTTGTTTTCTAAATCTAAACATTCTGTACTTTCTGGAATGTAGTACTGCCACTTTGACTGGTAAAGTTTAAAGTTTACTATCAAGTTGTAGGCGCATGTGCACAAGTGCAATAACCCATCAATGAAACCTAAAAACTGGATAATGATAAATATAATGAAGAAAAGGAAACCCAGCTTCCGGTTTTATTGCATTCGTAGATTTCTCAAAAGGCCATTTCCTGACTTGCAACAAAGAAGCTTAAAGATTAGATTAAAAGTTAATACTCCTTATGCTGCCAACAGCATTTAAACAACTTCTATTCATGTAGCAATTGGTATAACAATGCTCTTCAGACCCCAAAATGACCAGTCCCGGCATGACCCGGACACCCCCTTGCGGCCTTCGGCCGCAAGTGATACCCCCCTCTGACGGCTGACCTTTTTATTAGGTTTAGGTTTGGTTTTT
>VNWY01001498.1:0-14559 GCA_009869845.1 Pseudachorutes palmiensis | reverse complement strand
TGACCTTTTATGATTTACATTCCACAGGATTCACTTCTTTCTTGTGGTGGGTGTATATCGATGTGAAGAACACGTTGGACTCAACCCCACCTTCCCAACTTCTGGAAGAGTCAGTCAAAAACGAACGAGCATTCCTCACTTACAGCATAATTGCAACGGTGATTACATTCATTCTGCTCTGTGTCATCATCTACTTGCGGAAGCGAGTGGACTGGGTTGTGAAACTCTTCCGTGAAGCAGGAGTAGCAGTAAGGGCAATGCCAACCCTGCTTCTACTTCCGCTGAGCACTTACCTCATTCTCATTTGCTACTTTTCCATTTGGCTCCTGGTTATACTGTGTCTAGCAACTGCAGGTATGCTCAATCGCTTAACGTGTAGAAGCTTTAGTAGACTCGGAATCACAAATCATTGATGAATTCTTTCACCAGATTACCCTGCAGCTCGGAGTGTCAATGTAACAGAGTCGAGTGTCGACGCCCTCCAGCAGAGCGCTTATCCTAAATCAATGGAAATGACTGTTCTTGAGTACACTGACGGGTCATGGGTGAAGTATTTATGGTGGGTATACGTCATTGGTTTGATCTGGTGTTCAGAATTCATCTTGGCCTGTCAGAAAATGGTCATTGCAAGCTCCATTTCCACTTGGTATTTCTCAGCGTAAGTCTCTTGAGTCAACTGTAGTTCCTAATGTTCAGATGCGTTAATTTGTCGTAGGGATCGGAGTAGATCGACGAAATGCATTATACTCAAGTCAGCCCTGAATATGGTCCGGTTTCATTTAGGGTCAATGGCCCTTGGGTCTTTGCTCATTACCCTGGTCAGAGTCCCTAGACTCATTCTAGCCTTCGTCAAACGGGTTCTAGGAAGATACGAAAAATGGAAAATTGCAAAGCTCCTTGCCATCTGCTGCTCCTGTTGTCTATCCTGCTTTGAACAATCGATAAGGATGGTCCATCACAATGCATATACAGTCATAGCCATCCAAGGTGTCAACTTCTGTCCAGCCGCGAGACTGGTATAAGATCAAGTCACGCCGTGACAAGTCCCAGAAGGTCCCAAGCAGTCCTAACATTACATGATCTTGATCTTTCAGGCCCAGCATGCGATCACTGGGAATATCCTGGGACTCTCCGTTATCAACAGTGTGGGGGACTTTATCTTGTTCCTGACGAAAGTGATCGTTGCCAGCCTTACAGGGGTCATTGCCCTCTTCATCTTCAGGAATGATCATCGACTCTATTTTTACGCTATCCCGGTCCTGGCTACTCTCATCTTTGCCTACTTTGTCGCCCATTCGGTCATCTCAGTCTTTGAAGTATGACAAAAGTCAAGGCCATTAAACCTATTAGAAATGGATATTCTATACTGAGAATTGCTTAATTGTTCTAGATGGCCGTGGACACGTTGTTCTTATGTTTCTGCGAAGACTACAACATGAATGCTTCAATGGACAACCCGAGCTTTGCAGCGTCGCCAACGCTTCTTGCATTTATGAGGGAAACCTCAACCCGAAGAGGAAAGGGAGGAGCTAGTCCGATTCCACGGTCGGAACCGGATGACGACATTGAAATAATCGGGGAGGAACTGAGGCCAATGAAGGGAGGTCAACAGTACGAAACTGATCCGTAAATCTTGCCAATATTTCCAATCATTCTCCTTCACTTGTGTCGTGCAATTTTAGCTCTAAGGAAAACGATTAATAGTCATTCTAGTAATATGTGTTCTAGCAGAAAATGGTGCTGTTGTTAATTAGTTTAGTTAAATGTGTCTCACGTATTAATCAAACGGTTGATTCCTATGATTGTTCAAAAAATCAATTAATTCTAAGAACTTGGCAGCTTATCCAATGGTGCATTTAGAACTCATCCTTCCTAATACAGATGCGCTTTTAATTTTTAGTAAAAAGTCAAATAAACTGGAAACTTATCTTGTTTTAAAGAATCGTTAATTGGGTTGTGGTTGGACTTGGAAAACGGCATCTGAAGGGTCAAGCTTGTACGAGACTTTGGGCTTGGCTCGCTCGTATTCAATCTTCTGCTGGATACGGTTGGAATATTTACCAGCAATCGACTTCTTGAGGTCGGAACGATACTGGAAGTATAAAATAATAAAATGAACATTTAGTTTACTGAACTCTCTGAGGTGACGAAGTCACAATTTGAATTTACCTTCGCAGGGGTGATGAAATGGGGGTTGGACCAAGCAGTCAGGCCGTTGAAGCTCCCTTCGAAAATCTTGATCGGGTTGAGAACAAAGCGTGGTCCAATCTCCACCAATGACCCACCTTCCTCCATGATTTGGAAGTTACGGAACCATATCCTGTTGTCAAGCAGAGTGAAAGTGAAGACGTGGTCAATGAAAGGCTGGCTCCGAGGGAAGTGATAAGGAGTTCCGAAGATCTGCGATAGCAGTTCTTTTGTAAGCTGGAGATGAGGTTCGGTGTCAAAGGTTGGGTCGAATGAAAGAATAGCTCTGGAACCCATCAAGCAGTTACCAGTAAACTTGAGTTCCTCCATGGTATTCACTAAAAGCAAAACAAGCGACATGACTTGAAAACTCAGTAGGAAATGCCGGCGTAGGAACACTGACCATTTTCCATGAGGAATTTCATCGATGGTCCATTTGGAATATTCGACATCCAGAGATACAGGTCTCCAGATTTCCGTCCTTCAAAGAAAATCGTCTTGTTGCAATTCTTCATCTCAGCTATCTGCAAATGACACACCCAAAACAGCCATTACCCACATTACAAACCATCGTCAATTTATAGCCGAATATAGCCAATTACCTCGTTGATTTCAAACAGAGAGTCCTTCTTGTCCATTTTAGAGTCTTTCTTCGCATGGGGCAACAACCGTCGCAGGTTCTCCATGATGTGACGACCTTGATAGTTTATTCCCCGTGTTGAAAATACTAAAACACGCTGCTTGTTCCGCCAGCCTTTCTGCAAAGTTAAATGACCTTTACTCACTGAACGACAGAGGGGTATTTCTCATTTACCTTTGACGGTTTCGGGTCATCTGAATTCCTAGTATCGGCTAATTGAATTTCTCCTTCAGCTTTTAATTTCAGTTTTTCCTCGGCAAGACGAACTGCTTCAGCAGCAGCGACTACTTTCCTGTTGACCTTTTTCTTCTTCCGTTGGACAGAGGTCAAGTCCTTCGTCACGTAGTTAGATGGGGTCAACTTCATCTTCTTACCTTTCACCTTCACCATTTTAATTACTAAATTAATTAAAAATTACAATTTTCCAATTCCACGTGCTCTGCTCCTCCTCAAATCCGAATGACAAAAAGCCATTACTCCCGCCTACACAAAAACATTTTTCCAGATGAGATTCTGCGCTAAGTTCTTCTAAGATCAATTGAACAATGAAAAATTATGCGAAAAATTGCGAATTTATGCGAACTTAATGATTGTTGGTGTCTTTAAATCCCTGTTTATTAACTGAATTAAAAATTAGGAATAAGGAGCTGCTACTTTCGCGATCCCCGTAGCCAGTTCTTTGGATTTTCAATCATGATTGTATTCAGCTCGACATCGGTGAAACCACGCTTCTTCATTTTCGGAACAACGTTTTGCAAAATATGTCCAAAACCGTGACCTCCGAAGTTGACCTAAGTGGAGCAAGAAGCCCAAATAACTTCTTAGTTCAACTATATAGTAAATGTTTTCATAGCTTTTACCAATCGGTGTTTAGTGTGGATATCATGGGACATTAGAATCCGTTGGCCATGTCCGTTTTCAATTAACGTCCGAATTTGCTTAATCCTGTGAGCATCTGAAGGCAAATCTATATCTTCATTAAACTGGTAGTAGGAGACTTCTGTGCCAAAGAGGTCAAGCTGATTGTACACTTTGAGGTCGGCAAACTCCAGTAACTCTTCATCCTTTAGCAGCGTCCCTGTCAAAGTTGAAATGAAACTTTCATTTTTTCAGAGGTTGATTTACGATTGAATTTACTGTCAAGATGGGACATGACGACCCCTTCAGGATGTCCACCAGCCTCAAGGAAGATTCTGATGATTTCAAACGGTGACTTTGGATTCCTTGCAGGGTGGAAGCTAACAGGCTTTCCTGTCGACTGCTGAAGTGTCGCAACAGCTTTGATAACGTTTCTCTCAAAATCTACAAAATTTTAGAACTTTTAATTCCTGAAACTTCTCATCCTCAGTTTTACCATGCAAAGGCCAGGAACAACCGATTTCTCCGATGAATCCGCATTTGATTCCATCTTCGCAGCCATCGACTAATTCTTTCATCATAACGTCATGGATTTCCTCTATGCTTGAATTCAAGGTGGAAGGCTGATGGGAAGCTGAAATGTAGTACCCTAGAAGAACAATATTGGCAATCATCTTTAAACGTATATTCATAGCTCTTGTCGTGTGAAATTACCAGTGCCGCTGATAATATTGACGCCTGTTTTGATGCTAAGTTCCTTTAGCAATCTTGCATTCCTACGGATCCCGTGGACCGTATTTTCCACTATGGTTTTGCCACCGAGGTCTTTGTACCGCAGGAGTTCATCTTGCATAATATCCATCGTATCCTGGTCGTCCATTTTCAAGTTATACGGGACGCTGTAACTGAAAGTAAAGAAAAGCTAATTGGTTGAAAAGGACAAACTTTGTACGTTCATCTCAATACGGGTATTGGCGTAAGACTCCCAAATTCTTCAGGTCGAAAGTGGATTTAGCCAATTCCGATTCAAACGGCCAGGATAGGACTGACGTTGGTTTGTTGACATAGCAGACATCAAAGTTCATGTGCAGATGCTCATGGGTCAAAGTGATCCCTAGGTCATCCAAACTCAAGTCTCCCGTCACTTAGGAAAAAATATTTGGTTTAATAATGACACAAGGATATGTACCCCAGGTTATTATGTAGTCCTTAGCATTTTCTTCGTCTGAATAACCTACCTGTTGTGATTACACCTTCAGACTCCATTTTGAACCACAAAATTGGGATACAACAATACCTTAATTTCTATTGCAAAACAGGCTAATTGGCTTTTATTTTTAATAATTAACTGCTTTGCTTTGGAGTTCAAATTATGAACCAGCGTAAACCGGTTAGACCATAGACGGGCAACTAACAATTTCTATTCAAAGGTAATAAAACGAAAGTTGAAATTCCTTAATTTTATGACCAGAGGTCAACTCATATGCCAATTAACTCGCTATTGTGTCAATGATACTATTTTTAGAATCAGAGGTCACACGTGACTCCTCTGTCTTCTGATTGGCTGTAACTTTTATGAATGGAGTTGTAAAGAATTTACTACGAGTTGTAAGAAATTCCTGACATTCCAGAAGAGTCCATTTTCAGATTACAATCTAACTTAATTCACACTTTTGAAAAAACTACATTGCGTTAATTAATCCTTAAATTCTTAGTTCATAAGGTTTGTATTAAGAATCGTAAATGTTCAACATTAACTCAAGTTTTGGCTTTCACCGGAAAATTCTCAACGTTCATTGCTTACCTCATTCTGAAACAAGACAATCAGCGATTGATTTTGTATTTAGGAATGGAAATGACGACGGAAAAGAATCCGAATGGGCTTTTCCGGCTTGAGTGAAAGCGACATTGAGCAAGCGTCAATAGTGGCGACAAGCGACACCTAATTCTAGCCAACAGCCAATAGGAAAGCATGGCGTCGCCGTCAAACTTTAGTCGTTGTTGGGTGGATGATAAAACTGTGAATTGATTTAGTTTAATTAAATGGATTGAATTAAAGTCAAATGTCGGTATACTTGAATCAAACTTTTGATGCTTTTAGAGCTACTTAAAGAATCATAGGGGTGGCGGATGTTCCTGTTGCCAGTATCCCATTGGCCGAGGCTTAAGCCTACGTGTCCCTATGACTGAGCTGTTTCTGAATAATTAATTTCTTGGGAATAGAAAGGAGGCTAGGAACTCCTCCTTAATAGTCTTTGAATACCGTTGTACCTCGAAAGCCTTACTTAATATTCATGATTCCAGGTTCTTCGGTGCTGCCAGTTCAAACACAATTCCAGGCCATTCTAGTCATTACGCTGTGGAATTAGGTCTAATTTGCAATTGATTTTCCTATGCAACAAGTCCCTATTATCCTTAGAACAAAGAGTTATACCCAGTGCCTCTAACTTTCACCTTAATTTTTACAAAAATCCCAACTTCTGTTTTGGGCTATCGATGGAAGGAAGCATCGAGCAAAAGCAGAAACTGGAAATTGAATTGGCAGCAGTAGAAGCCCAATTAAAGCACGGAGGACCCAATACACTGGAATTGTCAAAAAGGAAACTAGGGATATTATTCGAGCTAAAGGAATATGGAGCTGTTTTAAACACAGCCTTTTGTGTCATGGAGGTTCAAGGGAGGGATCCAACTGTGCAGAAATATATTCTTGCTGCACTTTGCTATAAGGAAAAGGTCAGCTTGGGTTCAATTGGGTCACTTGATTCTTATATTCATTTGTATTTCACAGTTTGAAGAGTGTTTGCAAATTCTGAACAAATGGGGCAATTCTAATCCGTCTGAACAAAGGATTTTCCAGGGAGTGAAAGAGATCCTGGAGCCCCTTGCTCAATACCACTTGCCTTTGCCTCGACCTCCGACCTTGATCCTTCGAAACGTGGAGCAGTTACTGGGACTTCCACGTATTGACTTGCCGAAGCCTCGCATTGATAAGGATTGGAGGTAAGGCTCCAATCCCTAAAAGCTTATACACCGCTCACATTTTTCAAAGTATTGAAAAAAGATTAAGTTTTTATTAGGTTTAGATTATTATTTATTATTATTTTGCTGTGAATGCGTATACGTTTTAAATTCTCCATGTTTCCTTTTCAGACAGATTTCTGAATGCACGAGTTTTCTTATTGAACCGCCCCCACCGCCACAGTGGAAAGGTCCAGCGCATTTTAGCCAAAGTCGTGGCCCTAGACTTTGTGCTTCATCATTTTCCTGTGCTGCATGGTTACCTGAACCTCCTTCAAACACACCTTACTTGAACCATTTAATTAAAGACTACTGCGAGCATTCACCGCTTTCTGATTTCTGGCCTAGTATTGACGGAGTTAAACTGACGTAAGCCTTGTTTTCTAATTTTCTAAAAAGTTCCGATTTTTCCTACTTTCTAATCACCTTTTCTTAGCTGGTCGAGTCCACTTCATGTGAAGACGACAGCCCTGGATCATGTCTGGACCGTTTTGCTTCGTTCTCAAAGGAGAGACACCCTTCGAACTGTGGCGTTACTTCATGATCGTGACAGAATCAATTTCCGCATTTCTGAAGCTTATTTTTGCGACGACAGCAACTATACACTGCTGATCAACCTTTTGGAATCAAACGTTTGCAACCACAAGAACGCGGTGAGTGGAGCTTAGGATTCAAGGATTCAGGCTCAACGAGGTGTATTGACGAATTTTTCTGTTTTTGCAGTCAAAGCTTCAAGTCCTGAGCACCTTTATCCCTCCGAAATGCCTCAATCGTCCTTGGTATTACTATCGGATGAGAATCACTTTTCGGGCAACGGGGCTCGGAGAATTTGCACAAACGGTGGTGTTTGATTTCAAGGAAAAACCGAAGCTAATCCAGCATTTGGCAGTGTATGAATTCTAAATATACTTATAACTACAGACTGACTTGAAAACTAGGTTAAAGATATCAATTCTTGATTCAGAATTTTCTTGTTTTAGTCATGTGGTGAAAGAAGAAGGAACAGAGAGCAAAGCCATAGCTCCAATAGAGCAACAAAAGGTGACTGCGGCGGTGACAACGGTTGCAGCAACGGCTCCGCCGATAGGAGCTCCAGCAGCTCTAGCAGGTTCGATTGGTCCACGAAAGTTTGATTCAGTGGTACGACCACCGAGTAAGGAAAGGGCAGCTTCGCCTACTCTGCTCACCCAACAGCTCCCTACGTCGTCAGGGAGTAATTTCATTGGGCGACATACGAATGTAATGTCGCCTACTGGTCCAATGTACACTGCAGTCATGGCTTATTCACGGTTACCTACTTACACAACAACTGTAGTGACCAGTGCTCTCAACGGAGTGGAAGATGGAACTCTACTCAATCGGCCTAAAGTTCAACCTATTGCAAGACCAACGAAAACAAACGGAGCTACTTTGCCACAATCGCAACCATTCGGCCAATGCTCGACCACAACGACGGTGCCTGATGGATTTCATCATACTAAGAATAGTCCAGTCCAGCACAATAGTTTTCTAGCAGCACGGTTTCCAGCACAGCCACCGTTTATGACCCCACCACAGCAGCATATGAACAGAAATATTGTTGACGCTCGGCCATCGCATTTTGGTCTCGGGATGAACCCTGAAGTCCACTATCGTCAACTAATGGCATCGCGGGGCTTTCTTTTAGGCGCTGCTGCGTTTCAGTCGGAACAGCTTAGAAATAGATCTGCAATGCTTTGTCGTCGTGATGATTCACGCCGTGATTCTCAACGGTCTGAATCCGAAGGTGTTGCTAATCACTTTGATAAACTGGTTGCTGAGATCACCGAGAGTCTCAACTCTTCGTCGTCATCGGAATGCTCTGGATCTAAATCAGCGTCACCACAGTTTCTGGACTCTGGAATATGGGGGTCGTATCAAATCGAAGAAAATATTGCCAGGAGCAGGCAACAGATCACCCAGTCGTGGCAGACGGAGCTCAAACACAACAACGAAGCAATGCGGAATGCAAATTATTCCCATTCTTCTACTAATACTCAAAACGGCCTGTGTCAGCAAGAGCACATGAATCCACGGGATTTCCCTGCACTTGCAGTTTCAGCCCATTCTACGACCCCTGTTTCATCATCGTCCTCAGGTACTACTAAAGTTTCAACCCCTGGTTCTGATTGGATGAAAGTCAAAAGCAAAAAGGGGCGGAGCCGAGGAGCAGGAAAACAAAATGGAGACGAACTCCGTCCAGGAACGACTGGACGGAGCTCGAAATCAGGGAAAAATCGGAATGGCCTGGACGCCAGGATCTCAAGTTCTGTCAAGGATTTGGTCCTCATGGGATTCCCAGAGGACGATGCGATCCTAGCCCTGCAAGAAACCGAAAGTAATATCCACAAGGCAGTGGAGCTTCTTCTCGGGAGCACTTCTAATTAAAACGTTTGACCCTTACAGGCGTCTCTAGTTTTCTTGATTTTAATCATAAACAACTATAAATAACAAGGCAGTAATTTCCACAGTTGTGACTATTAATATAAACGTGATCTCTCACTGCTTTGGTTCAGAATTAAAAGTGATTTAGAGAGGAGCCCTATTAGAGTGGCTTTTGACTCACAACCTGGTCGACTCGATTAAAACAATACACTCCGGATTAATACCGATCATCTTAAAGCTGCCTTATTAATTGCACACTTCACACTTCCCTGGTTTACTTGGATAACTTGCCTTAGTTTACAGTGTAGAGGTTTGTCACTGAGCTGAAGGCAAGGGTAGTCGTCCATGGCGGAAGGCGACTCACAAACTCCTTCAGCGTCTCCGTCTGCATGTCAGCCCCGTGAATAGAGAATGAGGACAAGTTGATGTCAACAAGTGGTCCCTCTCTGTTCCCTTCGAGTACCGATGGAGCTTCTTTACGCTCAAAGTCACAAGTAATCTCCAGCCTTTGGAACTGAATGCCGCGTCCATGCTTGACGAAATATGTCGGACGACCTTGAAAGAATGTGCGTGGCTTGGGCACTTGAGGTGTCAGAGACCATTTGACAAGCTCATAGTCATGACCAGGGCTGAACACAATGGTGATGTGGTCTGGCCCTGAAAACGAGAAGGTCACGCGACGACGAGATGAACTGATAAATTCATCTTGAATAATTTCCATGTTCACTCGGCTCTTGAGGACACCGGGGAGGCCCACTGACTTGGGAATCCACTGCGACCATCTAGGACAAGTATCAATAAATTAGTATCCATATATATACAAGGTTCTGAATTATTTAAAATGAATGGGATGTCGTGTACCTGACATGTTTCGTGACTGAAAAGAACATAGGCAGTCCACAGTACAAGTCTTCGCAATTCCGATTGTCAATGTTAACCATTTGTCCAATTTCTGGAACTTTCTCCTTCATCGCAGGGTAGAGGTTGGGCGTATTTGGATCAAGGTTGAAGAACCAAAGGCCAGCTTCTGATTTCGTCACCGTTGAATGGTCACTTCCAAACCAATTCCTGTCAACATCCTGAAGAAAATAGGAAATCTATAGCTTTACAAACAACCACTTTAACTGCAATAGTTAATTTACCACGACATGAAGGCGCAACGGTGTTTTCTCAGTGTACGGGATTCGTCCTATTCCAAATACGACAAATGCAATGACAAGGAGGTAGAAGAATGCTGATATCCGGAAGAAGCTTCGTTTGAAGAACACGAATATTGGAACAATCCCACTCAGGCCTGGGATTGATAGAGCGAAGGCAGTGTACACTCCAAGAATAATATTAGGGAAGGTCCCTGTCCCAGATCGGCCCATGATTGGTACAAAGACGTCAATGGCACCGGTCGTGTAGTAAAATGACATCGAAAGAGGGATGAGTTCTCCAACGAGGAGATACAGCAGCATACGCCGTTGAGAATCTTTAAAATAAAACATGAAATTTCAACATAAATTAATACTGTAGTTGAGTTGAAGATCCATGATGGACATGATGAAATGCCTACCTTTGTACGCACGCCGAGCAATAATCCATCCAAGAACACCGAATCCGACGTTAATTGTGAGTACGAATGCGAGTCGAGTAAAGAAGGTCATAAGGCAAATTGCAACGGCAAGAGTCGTCTTTGCAGCCATCCAAGTCTGATCCTCGATTCCTCTAAGGAAGAAACTATAAATGGCCACTTGGATGACTACCGCAGGGATCCCGAAGAGCAAATAGACGAGGCTAGGGTAGCTGTAAAACGGCATAGCAAACTTGAACAGGTCAAGGAGCAAGGCAACTGCAATCACGGCGGCGAATCCAGCCAACCAGGCAACAAGGGTGGCTCCGATATTTTTCACCATTTGGAAAATATCTCCTTCCACTGGAACAAAAATCAGGGTTACAACTTGTATGATTTTTAGGCCTGGAGGCTCACAGTCTTGCCAGATTAAGTAAAGTGCAGCAAGAGCGACAATGAGGTTGATGATGATTCCAGTCCGTTCTGAGTACACGATCATAAAGAATCCAAAGATATCTGTAACAAAAGCTAGTTTAAGCAATGCATATGTTTAATTACAGAAATCATTACCGGTAAACACCATCTTTGCATTTGCATCCATTTTTATTTCAGAGAAATCCAGGTCCCCAAGAGTCTGTATAATAAAAACGATGCAATTAAACGCTTACAAGTTACAACCTTGTCGAGACGAATAACTCACTTCAACCAGAGCAAGAATATTTGTTCCCATGTTTTGTAGCGATCCTTTTGGAATGGATTCGATTGAGTCGAATCTACAAAGATTCAAAATGGAATTGATCCTGGGACAAATAAGATGTAAAGTGTTACTTTGTATGATAGACCCAGCCATTTTTCACGAAAGCAAAGTCTAAGCCGGGTACTTTGAGATAGTCACGGAAAACCCGGAAGTCGGTATCAGAAGGGATGAGTCCCCTTTGAAAAATCTCTTCCCCGATTGAAGTTCCGAATGGGTACTTGGCTGACTTGGCATAGGCTTCAACCAACCAGCCATTTCCTTAAGAAAAATGTTCCGTAAATGCAGTGTTTCTTTGGAGTAATTTGTACCTTACCTGGCCCTGTTTGAAACATGATTTCTCGCCCTCCAGCACCGCACGCTTCTAGATTTATTATAGTCCTGATTTCATTTTTCCAAGGATGTCCGACAATTTCATTCTCGTCTGATTTTCCAGCGATGAACCCATGAGATCCAGGAAGGAAGCTCTCTTCTGCACCATTGAATAAGAAGATTATACTGTTCCGAAGAGGCTTCGGCTGTCGTGATAATACTCGTAAAATCTCTAGCATTGTCACACAGCTAATCATATCATCGCTAGCACCGGGTGACGCTGGGACGGAGTCAAAATGGCAATTGAGTAGAATAGAGTCATTTGAATGGAGATAAGTACTGATTGGTTCCAGTTTAGCAACGATTATGGGAATCTGGAAAAGAATTCAAACACACATCGTGGCCATATTGGAACTGTTAAGATTGCCTTGTAAACTTACATTTCGATAGGAATTTGTGAAGACATCGTCCATGAACTCAATATCAAACGCACCAGTAGGGTGCTTAGCTTCGTACTCCAAGTTGTACACTGCCAGTTTATTCCTTTGTATCTTCCCGAGTGCTTCCAGGATCAAGTTGACAGTTTTTACATCGTTTTCATAGCTTCCACACACTCTAGGGCCATAGCTTGTCAAAGTCACCAAGTCCTTCCAGGCACGCTCACCAACAAAACTGAAAGTTTTACAAACTATAAATATCTCTCCGCTCATTTTTTATAGTTCAAAAGGTCAAACCAATCTGGATGGGCTTTAGCTTCTGATTCTGTAATCACATCCGGTATTCGATTATCCGTGTACTTGACCCATGCAAAGACAACAGCGAGCAACACAATGAGTACCAATGGAGAGTATCTTGATGCAAAAATCGGTTCATCTTCGTATGTCGTTTGTCTTCGTCTTCGCCCGTTGAATGACTCGCTGTCATAAGGGCCGATGACACTTGGAAGGCCTGATTGACTTCGCCCTGCAGTTGTACCTCGATATCGAGTCTCCATTTATTCCGACAGTTTAGTGTAACATCAATTATTCAGCAAGCAGGGATGGATCTTCTCTGAAATTAATCGACAACAAATTAGTTTAGCAGTAAGATAAGCGTTTTTAGATAAAAGTACATTTTACATACTAGCCACAAGCCTGCAATGCAAGTGACAAAACCACTAGCAATATACCACATGCCAATTTAGATTACTTTCTGATGATTAAAGTCACGTTATAAATGGTAAGTTGAGTAGACTAAGGCGTGACCTACCTTGAACTGTGACCTCCAAGCCCGACAATTCCTTGTCGTGATTCCGTTAAAATGTAAGCCGGTTCCTCGATCGAAATGACACGGCAAAAATTAAAACTTTTTATTTACTTTTCCCATCTCCTCAGGCACGCACTCTTCACAAAGTGGGCAAAAAAAACGCCGGACCGAAAAAATGAATTTTTTGCATACAGTGGTAATTAATTTTGCAAAAGGTTGTTGACCCTTCTTTTTTTAATGCAGGGGTCATTGACCCCCGTACCGTTGTTAGGACTCCCCATTTGGACAAATTGAAATTATAATGACAAATCTAAAATTATTCTCGAGGAAAGACAGAAAGGATTCTAAATTCCAAATTGTTCTCGATGGACACTATACCAAATTCTACGGAAAACATCCAACTTGCAGTGGTCAATGAAACTGATTTACCAGTGCTTGAAGTCGTTAGCATTGGATCCGGGTCAGAATCTCTCCTGAGCGAGGGTGGAGCCGATGAAGTCCTTGACCCATACCAAGAAATCCCGGTGAGTTAAAATGGCTGACAAAATGGACAACTGCTGAACGATTATTTGATTAACTCTTGTTCTGATTAGGAAGATTTGTTCATCCGGATTTTCCAGTTTCTGCCCCTTCTTTGCCTGAAAAGATGTCGACTCGTGAATCGTCGTTGGTACAACATAAGCCTGAGCCACCGCCTTCTCCAGGCCTCAACTTGCTTCTCCGTGGACGGTAGATTGGTTGATCAAGATGGATCCCGGGTCCAGAACTACATTGAGACAGAATCCAAACATGGCCTTCTACCTTGGAATACTTTCCGTGTTCATAAATGCTCGTATGATCAATTGGCCTGGATGAAGCGAAACGTCACCTCGACAATCACGAATTTAGAGCTGAAGAATTGCTCCATCAGTTGGTTCAACATTCTCAAGCTCACTTCAGAAATGGAGAGTCTGACTTCTTTTTCGGATGTGCAAGACATGTACTGCTGGGATTATGTCACGTTTTCCCAAGGCCTGGATAGCGAAGACCTAACTGAAAACCCTGGATATAAGGCCCTGGATGAGGAGAAACTGAGCACGCTTGAGAACTTGACAAGAGTGACCATCCACAGGTCACAAATTACTGACTGCACTTTGTACGCAAAGATGCTGACACTTTGGTGCCGAAAACTGGAATACTTATCATTGACAACGGATCAAACCCTCAGTCCCCGACCCACCGCTGCCTTTTACAGCAGCCTAGGTCAATTGATTGGCAACAATACGTCTACCCTTCGATCACTTTGGTTCCCGTACAAATGCATCTACCCCATTTACGAAGTCAGAGTTGCCGATGACCACTTCCCATTCCGTGATTTCCTCACTTTCGTCGCGGAACATCGATGGGGTGAAGACATCAAGCCAGATTCCCTTGTCGAGCTTGCAATCCAATTTCCAGTGATTCACATTGAAGAAAGTGTTTTCAAAGAGAAGCTCCTCCCTTTTCTATCCTCTTGGCCAACCGTTCAACGTCTTGTTCTCAACTGCATCTACGTTGAACCAGGATTTGAGCATTACATTTTAGAAAGTCTCCCGGCCCACATCTCTA
>VNWY01001497.1:0-14573 GCA_009869845.1 Pseudachorutes palmiensis | reverse complement strand
ACAGCGCCCGAAAGCGCCAATGTTAGTAGAAGCACATTTGTTGATTTTGATGTGGCTGAAGCTGTTGGATTTTGGTAAAGACTGGACCCCATATAACCACACTTTCCCCATAAAATGGCAAGAACTGAAAGGAATGGGAGTGCTTTCCAACCTGAAATTGGAACGAGTTGCCTTTCCTTGACCTTCCAAGTGAATGGAATGGCCTTAAAGAATGTTGCTTGGACGAGGAATAGGCTCACAAAGTGTTCACCCTGTTTAGACAACATGCCGAATTACTCTTCATCAATTCCCAACCTTAAAATAATTATAATAAAAAATTAATATTTAACTTTAAATTAGTTCTGTCACTACGGGTTCAACTGTTCTGAGGTGTATTGGGGATGAAATAATATGCAATTTGAATCTTAATTAGCGTTGTTGGGAAGCCTAGCTAAGGGCTTTGTGAAACAGAACGTATTCCACAATATGTAGCTCAACTGCAGAGAATGTTCTGAACAAGAAGGTTCTGGAGACAAGAAATTGGCAAACTTTGTGCCTCCTCTTTGTCCTTTTGACTTGACTTTGACTTCATTTACAACTTTATCGCTGAATTAGTTATCCCTACTGTCAGATTCGAATTATAAACTTGTGTGTACAATACTGGATGGAGAAAAGTGAATAAGGGCATGAAACGTAGTGATCGAATCAACCACCTTATAAACTCCTTTCCCTTGTTAGGAAATGATCTAAACAGCAGTACAATGAAATTATTGACATGGATCGACAATCATCCTTTCCTCGTGCCATTGATTTTGTAGTTGCTTTCTGAAGAAGCGGAAACTTACTTTACACTTTTGTCATGTCTGTCTGTCCCACTGTCGTCCTTTTATAACTCAGAAAAACTAACTGGAGCAATTTCGATTCTGTTTTTTGGTCTTGATTTGATATTATTTCAATTTTTGCTTCGTTTGTACTCGTCCAAATAATTCCAACCAAAGTGGTCTTACATTTATAAAGATAAGGAATTCAATTGTTCATCCTAATTTTAGCTAATTATAATTTCCTTGTTTAATTAACATGAATAATTTGAACAAATCGTCATACACTAACGCAGTATTCACCAGAAGTGGCATTCTTCCTGTTCAAAATAACGTTTTTCTGTAAACTGCTCGATTGATTCATTGGATATGACGTCGGTTTAAATAGGCGAAAGCACCTACTGCACTACATTTCTTTTCTTTCAAATGTCAAGGTTAACACGGTAAGTATAACTGAAACATTGAAAATTCTTTCCTACTATTCTACAAGCCATATTCTAAAATCTACTTAACAAGTTATAATCTCCGCTACTTTGTTGTACCCGGAATACCACGGTTTTTGGCTATTCAATTTTATATTCCCGTCGTTTTACTACACTAACAAGTTTCCTCCAACTTGAAATTGTACCTTTACCTGCTTTATATTACATCATTTTGTCAAGGGCGTACACATACCAAAGGTTATAGTGAAGCTTAACAAGCTTTGTCCCTATGTTAATATTATTTTATTATTATTATTATAACATTATTACATTATTTAAACATTAAGAGCAAACGGACTGTCCAGTAGATGATTGAGTTGATCATTTCGAGGACTGTGAAGAATCTGATGTTACGTGAGTGAGCTAACTTGAATCTTTAAAGATCTGAGTGACCTGATTGTCTTTTTCTCCTCAAGAGTGAGGCTGGAAGCGATGGTTTCTTGTTTGAATGCATTGATATACGAGATTGATTGCTTGTAAACCATTGTTTCTGAAGAATAAGCAAAAATTACAATAGAGGTACAAGATATTATAAGGTCGCCTGTCTTAAGGCCTCTCGGAAGAACCATGCTTTGGTATTTTTGTATTCAATGGCGTAGCAATAACGTTTTCACAATGAAGATGAACGGATGTAACTGTAGTCGTCAATATTTGAAAGTATGGATATCTTTAAAGCCATTTTTTCAATGTTCCTTCATCATGAATTGAAAAATTTGAAGTCATTTATACCACTTTTCTTTCTGTATTTCATGCTCATAAGCTTTTCTTCTGGTAATACCTGGCAACCAAAGACAAATCAAAACGTCGTCAGAAACAGAAAATTAAATCGATAGATTTCAACCTATTCCTACTACTTAACCATGAGTTGCTTGTGCTTAGGACCACTAGGATCTGGTAAAAGTTTGCTTCTGAAGCAACTGCAGAATCAGAAGGTCAGTCGGATCACTGTTCCTATTGAAACTGTAGGGACGAATATCATCAGAGTGACCCAGGAGACACCTGAGGATGGGGACAAAAGACGTGGGAAGGAGGACACTCTGGAAATCAGAGAAGTGGGAGGGTCAATGGCCCCACTTTGGCCATCTTACTATGGACCTACAGTCAAAAAGGTGATAAAAATCCATATTTTCACTTTTAAAATGACCAATTAATTTCAGATTTTGTATGTTATCGACGCGAGCAATTTGTTCCAAGTGTCAATCTCAACTGTACTCCTGATGGAAATCCTTTCACATGAGAAACTGACCCAGGCCAAAGTCCTCATTGTTCTGAGCAAGATGGACTTGGCCACGAAGAAAAAGGTCAACTATCTAAAGTTCATGATGAGATTGGACAACATTGTAGAAAATGCGGAGAAAAGAGTGAGCGTGGAGGAGGTCAGTGGACTCACTGGGGATGGGATTGACAACGTCAGAAAATGGATTTTTGAAAGTGCAACAAAACCAATTAAATTGGGAAATAAAAAACGCTAATTGGTCTCAATTAGTCTCTCCTTCTGCTATAATAAACTCCCATAAGGGCGCTTGTCTGCCGATATGATTCACTTTTTTCTTAAATTTTCCAGCAAACAAAATCTAATAAGAAGAACAAATCTAGATGGCTTCAAGGTCATTTGGAGAGTATAATCTTATTCATTTGCTGAGGTCAATGAACCCCACGCTAGACCCGAGAGAGTTTGTTTTTGCCACAGTGTCTAGTGATCAGTTAAACGTACTAAACATGGAAACTCTCCATGGATTCTTCCGTGAATCAGAAGGTGTCACAGTCTACATGGAGAAATCCTTTGCAGACAAGGTGCCCTTGAGCTACACTTCAGTCATGCGCCTCATATCCCTCACTGTTCACTCGTCGTTGGAAGCAGTTGGACTCACAGCCGCTTTTTCAAAGGCGTTGGCAGACCGTGGGATCAGTTGCAACGTCGTCGCTGGATACTTCCATGACCATTTGTTCGTTCCTTCAGGTCAAGCAGACGAGGCCATGAAAGTTTTGGAACAACTAGGAAGGCACTAAAACACATTAAAATCACGTGACTATAATTTCCACATGATTTATTATGAATAAATTGTAAACCAATTGTAACCCGAACTCTTTAATTTGGATTTACATGAGCCTTGGTTTCTTTTCTGGCGGTGGTTTCATCCTCTGCTGTGTTTGTTGTGTTGCGTTCTGGGCTTGACTGCCTGGCTCTGTCTTGATAACAATCCCTGCATTTTCCTTCCCTTCTGCTTTGACATTGCTCCCCTCCTCAGCTGCTGCTGCGGCTGAAATCATTCAAAAGAAACAGTTAGAAAATAATTACGGATTTTTTCTGCGCCTGCTCAACTGTTACCCGAAGTGATCGCTGCTTTTGGAAGTGTTGCTTCTGTTGGTTGCTGGGCAGAGTTCCTTGGGGGAAACTTTTTCGTCAGTTCCATAAGGAGAAGGTCAACTCTCTGTCGCTGGAACACTGAGCTCGGTTCTTCTTTGACTTTTTCGGACTTTTTCTTCAATGCCTTTTCGTCAACGTCTTTTGAGTTGAACTCCCATGAGTAGCCTTTTGAGGGGTGATAACGAGCATAAGAGAGGCACTCTGTAAACGCAGAATGGAGATGATTGACTGCATTCAGCTGAAAGAAAAAAGAAACTTGTAAATGATCTATGAAATAAATCCAGAGTGCGTACCAGCCTTGAATTGACAATGGAACCGAGATCTGGTGCTTGATAAACGACACCGGCGATGCAGTAGTAATCTGCAAGTGGAGTCACTTGGCCACTACTTCCATGTCGATGTTGTTTCCGAATGACATACAAAATGGGCTCTTGAACATGGAGTAAAATGTACTCAGTCCCGTCCATGTTACTAGAAAATGAGACAGTCATCAATATAATCAATTTGCATAGCATTTGTGTTGTAAAAAGCTTACTTGAGATGTGTGGGATTTAGCCGTTGCATCTTGATGATCTCGTTGTTGCAAGTTTTGTCGTAGAATGGGTTTGAACGCTCGGAGAAATAGTCGAGAATATTGGTGGCATTGAGGATTGGAATCCAGGCGGTGTCATGCCAAGAAATCCCTAGCATACCTGCTGAACCTACAAATAACCAGGACTAATTAAAACACTTGACTTTAAAAAAAAAGCTGAATTTATTCTAATGACGGAGCTGGAAATAGTATGGAAGTACTAGTGGGAACTAATTGGTTGCTGGGATTTGCTGCTGCTGTTGTTGTTCCAGTACTTTCGTGGCCTTGAGTAAATCTGCCATTTCCCATTCCTTTTCGTTGACGTCGTAGTCCTTCATCCTCTCTTCCGAAATCCACCATCGATTGGCCAGTCCAATGTCAACGATCCTTTCAGGAGCCTCTCTCCAACGGGGTTTCAAGTAGGAACAAGTGGCGTCAAAGCTCCCGACAAAAGGAGCATTGTCATGTTTCCAAATGACAGAGAAGAAAAGGAGGTTTTGATAGCGGAGTTCCCCTTTGACCTGCAATCGTCCGACGGTTTGGCAGTATTCTTCAGACACCGGGTTCCGAATGGCTGTTCCAACCAGGGAAAGCATAGTTCGGTTTTGAAAGTATTCTTCTTCGAAATCACATTCGCTGGGGTTAGACCAAATGAGGTAACCAAGTGAGCCCAAGAGGATGAGATAGGCGGTGGTCTTCTTTGGCTTGGCCTTGGCCTCCTTGTAGTTCTCTCGAAAGACGTCTCGGTAGTCTCTCCACATTACTGTGTAAAAGGTCACCAATTGCTCCTTCCAGGTCTTCTTTGGCGGTGGTGGTGGCTCCGTAGATTGTAATGGGGAAATGATTTCTATCTTCGCTGGGTCTGATTCAATCTTAGGTTCAACTTGAGCATTTTCTGGTTCAACCTTGGCCGATTTGGGTTTGACTTGGAAGAGGAGTCTGGTTGTAAGTGTGTAGTTTCGATGTGGATTCCGGAGGACAGGATGAAATCGACGGAACATGAAGGATGTATTGCTTCCTAGCAGTACTGGCAGCATAAAGGCTCTTGAGACGACCATGGTTAGGAGCGTAGAAGAAAGAGTACAGAGGTACAGCGAAGGGACGTTTCCTTATCGAGAAAGAAGTAAATTAACGAATGTACCTTTGATATTCTCGTGTGAATTCATACTTCTGATTTCCTGAACTCCAAAGGTACCACCACGGTCCACAGCAGGGATGGATAAGCGTGTTCCTAATGTTATAAATCATAAAGGTTTATAGTTTAGTTCGAGTGACGTAGTGCTTCAAAATGACATAGGGCTAATTACCTTATCCAGTCAACTAGTGAAATGGACTCCAAAGACTGTGCTTCAGATTGTACCTGTTAGTGATGGAAATATAGGAATTGGACTAAGGTAACAAATTAATTGATTAATTGTGAACTTTATTGTTTATCGGCAAAGGCAGCAGAGATTCCAATTTTATTTTGCGTGTGACTGCTCAAATGGCCACTCCATGCTTCATTTTTTGTCCACCCGTAGACGGGCAAAATGGGATTTAACCACAAAAGCGCATTTGGGGTTGACTCATTCTTTTGTTAAAACCACAAAGGAGATTGACCTTTCTATTTGAAAACAATGGGTACATTGTTCTTATCAATCAGTAGAGATTAATTTGCAAAAACCCACCCATTCACTTTGTGTACGTGCATGGGAATAAATTATCAGTTCGAGTGGAAGAGTCATGCTCAACCATAAACTCACCAAACGACACTTTTGCCTTTTAATTTCAACAGGGAAAAGACAATTTACAGATCTCCAGAGCTGCCTTGATATTTAAAAACAATATTTAAAATCATACTGAAATTCATTCTTCATTCAATTAAAAGAAAACGGTAGATATTGTAGCAAAATTACAAAAAGACTGTAGATTTTAAAGACGAAAAAGCTAACGAGTTCATTTGGTAGAATTTATTAATGGACTTTTCAATTTAGAATAGGGGTTTCGAAATTCAATCAAAGCGGAGCCTGCTCTCCATGAGTTTCAAACTATCAAGTACATGATCTAAAACTAATCAATTTAAAATTGATTTTTTAGGAATAAGTATCTAAATTAATAGAATATTTGTACATAGAAACTGCTGGGGGAATTTGAATGACCTTTGAACAAATAGTTATAATACAAGGACATACAAGACAATGAGCCTTTACGGCTATTTCGTGACTCCGTATATTTTCCCCGATAAGTATTAATGATTAAGCTGCTAATTTTAAAGGACCAAGTATGAGATAATTTAAAATCGATTTATAAAACTATAAAACATTACCTTAATTCTAGTCGTGTTGATTTGCTAATCTGGAGATTAGAGTAACCTGTGTGAGTTTTTTTTCCTTCCAAATGGTGTTGGCGCAGAACTCCCATTGGCTGGCGGGATCTGTGATTTGTAGTGTCTTTGAGGGTAATTAAATTAATTAGATTTCTTGCACTTCCTTGCACTTCCAATTCACGCTTGCATTTAGTGGAGAGTCAGAGTGTAGTGGTTTATTCCATTTTAGTTGTAAGGATCTTCATCTGTTTACTTTAATTCTGGATCTGGTGGTTGGTGGGTCCAATAGTTGCAATTAGAAACAAAGTTACGCACTTTAGTCACGCACACACCCACTCTGTCCTCTCTCCATATTTACTAAATTAAAACTCATCTTATGATTATGACAGTAAGTTCATCAATGAATCAATAAGAGACACAAAGTTAATTATTTCATGGTTGCTCTTTCCCTATAGGTCGGTCAATTGGAACCACTCTGACGCTGACCTTCTGTGCAAGATTGAATACAATCTGGAACAAGTTGACAGTGAACGCCTGCCTCTGCTGGAGATGGACTCATCTAAACGGATATTACGGCCACCGATAAAGATCTCCATCTTGGAGAAGCACGAGAGTGAAGTGTCATACTGCTGGAAAGCATGGATGATCTTTAGCTACACTATCATTCTCATCAGTGGGATTGCTACGAGTTTAGCCATCGGAAGTATAATCAAAATGTTTGGGAATGAGTGCATCCTTTACTCCAAACCACAGGACGTGAGAGTCGCTGGGAACAGCACAATTAGCATCACTTCGACAGGGAACTACTGGGGAGACATGAGCTACTGCAATTTCTGCCAGTTCTGTCCCGTGGCATCGGTCATATTCGCTGGAGTATGGGGCGTGCTCTTCATCATGTGTGGACGTGGTGGAAGTCCAGACTCAAAGTAAGAAAACGACGTCAGTCATCAGCCGGAGTCAGGTCGAAATGTCAAGGCTCCTGTTTTACAATTTAACCCCAAAACATGGGTTTGTTTAACACTTGATTATTTCAGTCTCCCACAGCCTTGGCGTATCGTACCACCGGCAATTGTCTTTAACTTTGTCTTTGTCGTACTCTCGTGTGTCAGCGTTGCTCTCACTTTCGGTGGGTTCAGTTCCTTCTGTGATGCCATCATGAAAACTGTCAAAGTTCCTAGGTAAGTGAACAAGCTTTTTCATTTCCAATCTGCACCGTTTACAATTTCGTAATTTGAACTTTTTTATTCAAAGCTGCGAAGACTTGGACGAATACTCTTGGAGTGAATATCCCAAGGCGCAATTTTTCTACGACGATGTCATCATTGCCGAGGTATACTTACCATACCTTTAGTTATTTTCTCAGGAGCTTGTTTTATTCATGGAAATATTTTATTCCAGGTTGGATCTGCGATAACACTAGTGGCATGGTTGATGGGGTTTCTATTGCTCACAATTCGCTGCATCAGCCACGCTGATTTCCACATTGTGACTCGACCCTTGGAGCAGCAGCCAATGGAGAGCCAGGGAACAGCGATTACGTCTATGAGTTCCAATTCCTCGTCAGCCAGTCCGAAGTCTTTGCCTACCGACAACGAGCCTCTCATCCTTATCAATTCCACCAAGAGTGATACATCTTCCTCACCCTCAAATTCAAATTCCACTAAACTTCGGAAGATGTGACGGTTAAGTCAATGGGTCCCATTAAGGGGTCAAAAGTCTTCCAGCTTGAAAGCAATTAGTTTATAAGGGTACCTTTCTAATTTCACTAGCCTGTGTCAATTCCCACGGAACTGGTTTGGTGCACTTATTAGGAATTACTCGGAGGTTAAGGGAAAACGCCACTCGTCTATTTTCAATTCCGCATTGCTCAACTCCAATGTTGTGCTGCTAAACTATACTGGAGTTAACTTGTAAAAAGTAACTGGCCTGCTCACCAGACGGAAGACAATAATAAAACGCTAAGGTTCCCTTTAAACCAAAATACCCTAGCAAAAGTTACTTTCAGAGTTTCCATTCCTTTTGGAAGAGAGGGTTCAATTCAATTTAAAGTTAAAATTAAAATTAATATAATTCCTAATGATTTTCTCAGAAGCAGCACACTCCAGAATTTTCAGTTTCTTTGTATATACCGGGTTGGAAGGTTGTCAGGATTTTCAGATTTGGCTTTTCACACATTTATGAATCCATAGTTTAACTTTTTCATTGGTGGTGGCTAATTTATTTCAGAAGTTTAGCGTGAATTTACCCAAAATTACATTTTCCGGAATTTAAATTAAGTTGGAATTTCTAAAGTAAAGCAAGTACACCTCTTAGTATTTCTAATGAAGGACTAAATTGTCCATTAAAAGTTAGTTGAACAGACAATAATATTTTAAAACTGAAGAGGAATGCAAGTACGAAACGCTCTTAAACTGCAATAAACTTAGATATAATACGGAACTAGTTTAGACTTAGCATTCTGTGTCTTTCTAAAAACGAATTCTATTTGAATTTACTAAATTCTCCATACACTGGCATTTTCATTGGTTCTTTTTTTCGTGGGTTTTTTGACTAGCTTTTGTATTATATCAGTTTAGGTTTATGACGTGTAGCTTCACTTGGAAATACTTCAAATTCATACACGTTTCTGATGAAATATGTCAACTCAATGTCAATTTCATCATAAATTGTCCAGAGTAAGGGTTTTGTTATCGACGAATGACCCAACTCCACACTAGCCACTATTTAAGCCTTTACGTGCAGGAGCAGAAATTCACTTTGTCCTGACTTAACTTAATTTCCCATAACTATGGCGTTTCAAGTCTCCATGTACTCTTTAATCTTCGGAATGGCTGTAATAATTGCCGTTCAAAGCAAAGGTAACTAACACATCATTACAATTTACTGGAAATTATCATTTGAATGTATTATAGCTGTTCAGGAAGTTCACAACTCTGACCCCAGTGTCCAGGCTTCTGTCTTTGAAGATGTGCTTGTTGACAGGGTGAACTGTCCCAAAGGAAACCGGTTCAAGTTAGCTTGCAATGTTTGTACATGCGTAGCAGGAAACAGGAAATACAATCTGCACTAGACTTGCATGTGTCTTGCCAGATTTGAAAAAGTCAAAGTATTCAAAATGTCCTCACGGAGTTAGTTTCGTCCGTGACTGCAACCAATGTAGTTGTAACCTAAGTACAGGAAAGACCATCTGTACTAGAGGCCCGCCTTGCCCGCTTATTACCAATTGAGATGGATAAAACTAACATCCTAATCCTATTTGAAACTAACCAAAAAGAATGTTCAACAATCCTTCAATTGATTAATAAACTACATCCTTTTTCTTCATTCTTCATTTCACTTCACTTCATTCTTTTACTTTCGAAACTGTAATTCATCTCGTTTTCAATTCCTTAGTTTTGTGATAGTGGGTCCTTATTTCATTTCTCCCAAATGTGAGTGGATGAATCCCTTCATCATCATCAATTACCCCCTGGATGACGTCAAGGACGCCTTCAAAGTCTTCAAATCTTCCTGTTTCATGGACTTTTGTCTTCCAAAACCAGGCACCAGCAGCACACCCAACTTTCGGATCTCTAGAAACTAAATCAGGGTCTTTGATGAGTTCCGTATCCATTTCAGTGTCCCGGAAGAAGTCTGCATAGTCTTTGGCGTGTATTTGGAGCAGACCACGCCAATGGTAGCACAGCTTCCGCACATTCTTGTGTCTTCCTTTCCTATAGAGTAAAACAAAGCTTGTGTTCATTGGTAGTTTATAAAGTTGAAATTGAGAAATACCCAGGCCACAAGCAACTGCAGTTGACATCTTCACACACGCGAAATCCATCCTATTTTATTTCAATAAATATTTTATTAGAAGAATTTAATATAATTCTTGTCTCACCGTAGCCCAAGAAGTACAAGCCAAGAACATCATTGCCTCTTTTTCATTTGATATCTCTGCCTTCTCCATTGACTGGATAAAGAGATCGTAGTTGTAAATTGAAGTTTGAAAACTACCGCCTCTAAGGGCAGCAACTTTCCAGAAATGTTCCTCCGTTACGTAAGACTGTGCTTTAAGTCTTCCCCCTTTGTTCAGTGTTTGTAGAATGTTTTGGTAGATGGCTCTGATTTCATTCCTCATAGAAATCAGTGGAATACATTCCTTTGTATTTTCAATCTCCCCAAGGACAACATTCAAAACGAATTCAAAGTCTTCGTATTTCCCGGTCTGATGGACTTTTGAGTTCCAGAACCATGCACCAGCTCCACACCCAATTTCTGGATCCCTTGCTATCAAGTCAGGGTCGTTGATGAGTTCAGGATCCATGTTAACATCATTGAGGAATTCAACATAGTCACTTATTCCTTTGATTGGGAGCAGCCCACGTCCATGATAACAAGGTTTCCACTCTTTCTTGGGCTTCTTCTTTCTTTGAATTAGAATAACTTTCATTTCAAACTCATTCTATTTGATACACTACCTTTCCCTTAAGCAATCACAGTCAGTGGCTTCAGTCTTTTTAAATCCGTCCTGGCACATATTCAATTGAATTACAATTCAAGTGGCAAATAATGAATGACTCACCGTAGCCCAAGAAGTGCAAGTCAAGTACATCATTGCCTCTTCTTCACTTGAAATTTCTGCTTTCTCCATTGATTTTGCAAAGAGATCGTAAGTGTAAACAATAGATTGAGGATTAGCACCACGGAGTGCTTTCAAAAACTGTTCTTCTGTCACATATTCCATTCCGAATATTGGCAAGAGATGTTCAAACGCGATATGAACTACAGGGCTCTGTGCAGTGCATGAATGAATCAATAATTGAGTGTTTCAAGTATAAGAATTCGAGTTATTCAGCTGGAGAATTACTCTTTCTGACTAATCTTGCCTAAAAAACACCTCGTATCTGGTTTTATGCTATCTATAGGAGTGCTTTGATGGGGAAGGACTGGATTACTTGCCAAATTAGGCACACAGAGTAGGACAAACACACGCCAGTATCCAGGCCTCGAATTTACACCTGGATTGAAGATAATAGCCATTGCACAGAACTAAATGAAGTTTATTTACATTCAGTCTATATTTAATAACACAAAGATTGTAAGCGTATTTGCAATTGATGCAGGTAAATAAAAACGACGTATTCTTAAAAAAACTTGTGCAATTTATCTTAGACCTTTAATAAGTTAATCGATTTTGTTTGTTGAAACAGGTTTGGATTGAGCTATGTGTGTAAACTATGGTCTAAACTAGAGCTGACCCAAGATGGAATCAACTATCGGATGAACCCGCGAGACTTTTTGATTATGCATAAGGCATACAGTACTAGTGATGAATAGTAGAACACGCTTTCTTCGACTCCATACAATTTCTATAGTAAACTGGATAGTGCAGACTGCAATGAGAATGGCCCAACCTGTTAGAATGAATTGCATCCTCCAGTCATTTGCAATACTAAAGGGAGTTGGGTTTCCCTCAATTGAAAGTTGATTGTGACTTTCCCATACGGCTTGATACCTGGCGGCATGGCTGTAGGTCCCAACCACGTGTTTGTGAATTCCTGTTGCTACGAGGGTTTTGAAATATTGGAGCATAACATACCCCCCATGTTTAACAAATGTCAGTATATCTGGTTGGACCATCTCTCCATCTTTAACAACAAAGCAATGCACTTTCCTTTCTTTGGAATAGAATTGCACGAGACGCTGGAGAAGCAGTGCTCGATACTTGGCTATCTCGGGTTCAGCAGAGGGAGCACTTGTTACATTGCAGTGTGCAAGTATCTTGTAAAAATTTGTTTGGGGAGACTTTTCTACATGTTCCCATAAAACTGTTTCAGTCAGCCCGTACTCCTTAGCTAGTATGACAATCTTTGCAAACACATGAGGACTTAAATGTTCAGGAATTAATAATTTGTATCCTCTGTCCACTAGGAGTTCTTTTATATTTTGAACAACATAGGGTGGAGGTGGTACTGTAATTTCACTAGATAGGTAACACTCGTATACCGAACACAAAATCCAGTAGCCAAGACCGAGTAGAGTGATACCTATTTGTAAATTCTTTCTGAGAGACACCTTCGACTCAAGGAATGGGCCAAGTGGAAGTGTCACTAGGATAATTATCCAACACGTCGTGTCAAAATACTTGGTCCAAAACTTAAAATCAAGGCCTTCCAAATTTAAACGTGGCTGGCAATAAACAAATTTTGCTGGCGACTGATCAATGAAGAGCTCATCTGTCTCAACTACACGTCTGAAATTATCCATTAGACTTATAGAAGCCCCAAAAATCCCTACACCAAGTGAATCTTCACTTCGAAAATCATCGAGCCGAATCGCAAGCGACGTTATATCCAAATCACGCTCTTCAACAGAAAAATTGTAGCGATGCCCCAGTGTGTGGAGTAACGTTTTGTATGGAGGGCAGGAAAGAGCGGTGTATTCGGATCCTCGGAATCGTTTTGTTTTGAACGATCGGAGAACTACCGGATCAGGTCGCTTTAACGGGCACTTACTCCAAAGTTCACCGGTGAAACCAAGGAATCGTGCACCATTCCATTTAGAGTTTCCTTCGTTCCACTTCTCAACAAGTTTCGCTATTGAAACACGCCTGTCCGGATTATTTTGATAGCACCTCTTTCGAGCAGAATAGAAATGCTTCGGGCAGAAAATGTAGATTCTGGTGAATTTCATTGAC
The DNA here is from genome assembly GCA_009869845.1 of Pseudachorutes palmiensis. NCBI lineage: Eukaryota > Metazoa > Arthropoda > Collembola > Poduromorpha > Neanuridae > Pseudachorutes > Pseudachorutes palmiensis. The sequence continues at coordinate 1,371 of VNWY01001497.1, read as the reverse complement.
TTTGTTGATATTGGTATTTCCCTATTGCGGGGAACGGACAATCGGAGTATAACAAAAGGCCCATTGAGACTGGTAATAGTTGCGTCAAAACTTTGTTCAGGGCATCGCTCTTCGCTGCCGATTAGGGAAATAAGGATAGTTGTTGGAAAGTAGTATCGAGGATAAACGGTATCAGACAGTTGACGATCGTAGCAGTATATTGTGATTACAAATACGACAGAGCAGTTTGATCGTTCACCCAATTCCCACTGGGTTGGCAGGTGAGAAATATGACCGGCACTCTTCTGTATCTTTCTGTTGTCCCAGATTGTCCATGTTTGTCCATCTTGATTGTCACGTAATAAGTTGTCTCCAACTTCATCCGCCCAACTGGTATCGTGGTAGTTCCACTTGACAATATGAAACGAACAGTGCTTGTAGCCTTTGATGCTCATTCTCAGCGACGCCTCGGCACTCGTTGCAAAGAAAACACTTGAAACTAGGATTGAGATAAATTTTGACTCCATCCTCCAGCTTCCAGAGTGTTTAATTTTGATGTACTTTTGTATTCTGTGTTGTTTCAAACACTCAGCAAGGTCAGTGGAAAATTACTTAGTGGAAATATAAGTCCAATCGAAAATACTGAACCAATCCTTTGCTAGCTATAGGAAAATTAAACAAACACACCACCATGACTCTGTCCAAGCACTGTCCTTATTTTTATATATTCTATTCCTAATGGGATTAGTTTCGCTAATGGAATTTTATTTCTCTACCTTGTTTTGAGAAAGAACAGAATTCATTAGTACAAAATGACCTTAAACACGCTATGGACAGGTGGAAACCATAGGTGATGGATAAGGTCAAAACAGAGAATTTTCATGTCACGAAATGAATCATTTGTTGTTGTCTTCCAATAGCGATGCAAGCTTATTTTGGTAGCGGAATAAGAAAACTCGACTTTTGAGATTTATTGAGATTCGTCTTCTTCCGAAGAAAGTTAATAAACAATTGATTGCATTTCAAGTATATGCAGACGGAGCTTCATCTAAAGACCCTCAGACCATCAAGCCTAATAACCTAATAACGGAATAACGGGATCGTTTTGTTAACTTTTCCACCAACAATTCTCTGTTGATGTTTGCCTGGATTTATTTGAGTAGAACACGTAACATCGAATAGGCCTGAAAACCTAGATTACAACATTAAAAGCTCGTTTTCCAAGAGAATTAATTCCGATTGAAGCTTTAAAATGGAACACACGAATCCTTTTGTTCCCTATTGTATCATTCAAGCTACTCATATTTGGTTTTAGATTAACATAGCAAAGGTTTTGTAACCCTTTGTGTAAACTAATAAAAACTCAATTTGTTATTCAAAACAGAATTCTCC
>VNWY01001496.1:0-14591 GCA_009869845.1 Pseudachorutes palmiensis | reverse complement strand
CTCCTTGAATTCTGTAAATGGCAAAACCTCACACTTTTTAGCAATCGTTTGGACGTCATTGACATCAATGTGAGGAGACTCAAACAGTGCACCCTGCAAACATAATTCCAAAAGTTAATAACCAGATTCACTTCTACGACTGCGCAAAACTTACCGGATACTTGAGAGCAGCCATGTTCTTCCCAGGTTTAGTTTTTGCTTCCTCTGGATGGTAAAACCAACGAACTGTGACGCTCTTCAGTCCTTTCTTTTCCCAGAATTTCTCAACACGACCTAGAATTTACAAAACACGTGAGTCTATTGTAACATCAGTCTCTACAAGTGGTACTTTTACCAAGGAAAGGGCGTCGATTCTGTTCGTCTGAAATAAAAATTGCCGAATCTCCTACATTGATGATTTCATCCCCTCTCTGGATCCCAGGGAAAAACTCCTTGTGTCGATTTTGTTTCGTTTTTGACCGTTTGAAGCCAAGTCCACTCCAACTCCAGTACTTGAATACATTCCTACCAGGGCTGAAATCCTCTTCCTCATTGTCAGCTTCGTCGGTCTTTGCCACTTTGGCACAGTACGGCTCTCCACAATCATCCTCGTCGTGCTCTCCGGTACAACCGTTTTGACTCCCCGCGGCAGAAGAATGGCGACGTTTCCTATGCTTCTTCTCCAAAGTCAACAACGGGTTGGGATCATATTCTGAAACAAAAAATGAAACAAATTGAAAACAAAAAGAAATGAGGGTGGTAAAATATATAAAAATTATACGAGAAGAATAAAATAATATCAAAATTGATAAGTCACTCACCCCTCACAGGATGATCAGGAGCGAGGAGCCTGATTTCGCAGATTTTGATGACACCGGTATCCCCGTCGTCGAATTCGACTGGGACGAGGTCAGAACAGAGGTCATAGTCAGTTGAAACCCTTCCTGGGTAGAGGCCAGAGTACATAGGCGACCAGTAGGCGCAAATCCTCAACCCATGAGGGAGCTGGGCCGCTTCCCATGGCTTCACTTCACGGATGCATCTCTAAAAAAAATAAAAAATCAGCTCCCGTCCATTTCCTCTTTAGTCTTTTAGTTTGATAAGAGTAACTATAAACGCTTTACTTCGAGAACTTCTTCTGCTGAGAAAATGATATGCGGCGGAGCTCCTCGTTCATTGTCCAGAGTGACGCCATACACATCTGGAGGTTGGAGGGCGTTGAGCTTCCCGGTGTAAAACAGGCCTTGGATTTCCGTCAGGACTCGCATCTCATTGATCATCTCATCCACTCCCCCAATCACAACGTTTTCATTCCAATCTGAACTCACACTCTTCTTATCTCCTTTTTCCTCCTCTGTGGACTTGACACGGCGACTGAAAATATTCATATCAATCGATGGCTTCCGGATTTTGAGTCTCTCGGATTTCCCTTCAGAGGCCCCCCGAGTTGTTTTTTCTTTGGCCTCGAATGTCTTCGTAACGTCTCTCCGATCTTCATCATCTTCATTTAAATCCAACAATTCCTCTTCTTCGTCGTCCTCTGACTCTTCCGACTTGACAATTGGCTCAGCCTTGAGACAAGGTTTGATATGATGATGCGGACTCAAAACTCCTCCTTCCTTTTTCCTAACCAAGTTCTCCAGTGTGATTGGCCCATTATTGGATTTGGATTCCCCTACAGCCAATTGCTGAAGCTCCTCACTTAACTCAGTGACCGCCTTCACTTCCGCTACAGGAAGGACTTTGAGTGGCTTCTTCTTCACTCCACCAGTTTTGGCTTTAGTGAGACTCGAGTTGAATGGGATTTGCACAGCACTTACAGCCAGAATAGGATTAGCTGTCCATGCACTGCTCAAGTGGCTTTTTGTCGTGTTATTGAACGGAGCAAAATGAGGAGACCGAATTAATTTGCGACTGTCTTTTGTTTTTACTGTTGATTTCTTCGCACCAATGACACTCACAGGGCTCTTTTCAGCGGCAACTTTGTCCTTGACCCGACCATAAACGGATTTAAAAAGAGGCACCGGTCCAGCACTGCTATTGAGATCCTTGTGTTTAAGTAGCGTCTTTGATTTCAATGGAGACATTATACTGTGGACTCGATTCGTCTTCCCATTCAAAGGAGGCGAAGACGACGCAGGCGCAGAGCTGAATTTCTTGAATGACTCTACCTTCACATCATCAACTTCAAAGTCGTAGACGCTCTCAAGAGAGGTCTTGGACAATTGCAGTTCTGGACAGACTGGTGTGACCTTGTTCAGGTCACCAAGGGCGAAAGTCTTCTTCAATTTACTTTCTTTTCCAACATTGTTCTGTGGTGACTCGAGCCTTGGTTGATCCGGCTTGAGCAGCGACGGTTTTGAGTTCAATAGTTTCCCATTGCAGTTCCTTGTGAGTGCATTTCTAGGGCGAAAGTCTTCTTCAATTTACTTTCTTTTCCAACATTGTTCTGTGGTGACTCGAGCCTTGGTTGATCCGGCTTGAGCAGCGACGGTTTTGAGTTCAATAGTTTCCCATTGCAGTTTCTTGTGAGTGCATTTCCTTGCTGCATTTTACCAACAGCAACAACGGCTGCTTTTTTCTCATCAATAGTTTTCATGGTCCGCTTCCGTTTCTTTTCTGTCGGGTACTCGTGGGATAATTTGTGGTATTTTGAGTTGGTAGCTTTGCTTCTTCGTAACTTCTGTTTTGATTTCCACCACAGGCAGTGCATTTTGTGGCTGATATTCTTTGGTGGTTATTTCTTTCATTTCATTCTTTGGTACAATAATACTTGGTGTAGCCTCCGTTTTAATACTATTCGGGAGTGTGTCATCATTAGTGCTTGCTCTTCTCTTCGGTCCAGCAGCGCCTTGATGAAGCGGACCTCCTTCCCTGATTCTGTTTTCTATCTGAATGTTATCCAGAGTGAGCCTTCGTGGTGGAGCTCTGTTCCGGTCGTGTGGGCAAGTAAGGTCCGATTTCCTGTGCAACTGTTGCCAGTAAACTCAAGTCATTCTCAGATGGGGAAATGACAATTGTAGGAAAGGCCTGTTGCGTACATCGCTGCTGCCCAGCGACACTACCACTCAAGTCAGAGTTATTATCACAAGTAATATTCCGGAAGGGTTCATTATTATTGTGCTTTTGCTCTGTTGAATGAATGCATGTTGAAGCAATGGACTGCAACGGTGGTTCCTCTGCTGCATCAGCAGCAGGGATTTCTAAATGTCTCGGAGTGAGCCTCTTCCTTCTGGCATCAATTGGCATGAAATACTTTTCATGGTGGCTTCCTCCTTTGAAATAATTCAGTTCTTCTTCCTCTTCTTCAACAATTGGTCCAGCCTTGAGTTCCTGTTCTGATTGGTTCTTGAAAGTAGTTACAAGTTGCACAGCATCCATCTTCTCAGGTACTTGATCACAAATAAGCGGAGACTTTCGACCTCCTTTCATCGACATCACACTTTCCTCTGGAAGTACTGGAAGCACCTCCTCCTTCTCCCGTCTCTCAATTAGGCTTTCGGGACGACTAAAGTCAACGGGTTTTCCAGGCAGGTCATCGATCGATCCTTCTCGAGTCACGGGGATTTCCTGGACTCCATGCTCCACGTGCCGGGTATCGCTTCCTTCGTCCTCATCCTCCGCAACAGGTGACATGGAAGGGGCTCTTCGTCTTCGATCATGGGTGACGAGAGACACTGGCTTTTCCTTGTTCTGATTATTGTTATTATTGTTATTATTCCAGCTGTCTTTCCCTGGATGAAGGATTGGAGGACTAAATGGGGAACTGAGGACATGGCTAGGCTTGAGTGGGCCTGGTGTCACGCACTTCCGGAGATGGTGGTGGTACGGTAGACTTTCGAAAGTGGTAATTGGAGAAGGTGTTGAGGAAGCGAGACTCCTTGGTGAGAGTGTTGCCGAGGAGGCGAAGGTCAGTGGGTGATGGGCATGGTACAAATCAGCAGAACTCCAAGTGGAAGGTGGATACGGAGAGTGTGGGGATGGAGATGGAATGCTGATCCGGGGACTGAGTGCTGGCACTGGGGTGGGGATTCGGTGGTTGTGGTGACGAAGCTCAAAGTTGTCACGGTGGTGTTGCTGCTCTTGTCTCCCGTCTAGCTGCTGTTCCTGGAATTGTTGGGACAGAAGGTACTGTTGGTATTGGGCAAGGGTCTCTTGAGAGTAGCCACCGTAGAGATACGGAGAGAGAGTGTTGTTATTGTAACCGTAGAGTTGTGGGTGCATTGATAACTGATGCATGTACGCAGCTACCATCGCATTGTAACCTGGAACAAAGTTGCAAATTAAAACTCTTTAAACATGCTTCAATGAGACTACAGACACACATGCACAAATGTATAATGACAAAGGTTCAACTTTGTCTAAAGTTTATCAACTACTTTCATGAATGGAAGAAACTTTCAAGTATAAAAATAAAAATAAATTCCCAGAAGTGCGACAACACATGCATTAGTGAAACGTTCAACAAAGTCTCGCCTTTGTAATTCCAGTTAAACCAAACGTGCGTAATCCAAGATGAAAGAAAGGAAAGGATCAGATTCCCAGGCTTTCACCGTGTGACAATCAAACGTAAAAACCAACAACACAAAAGCTCTTCTACTGCCACTTAGCTTTGGAATTTGACGAATGACTGTGTCGACCGACGTTACTTTTGTTATTACGCAAACTTTAACCACAATCAATCAATTTATCAAGAAAAATGAAAACTGATGAGAAATATTTGCGTAAAACTTACTCTGCTGAGATGAGTTAGGCACAAGGAATTGAGATGTCCAGTCCCCATAAGGATTGTTGTAGCTGTAAGGAGATGGGAAGTAACCTGAATTATTGCTAGATGCCGTAGAGATCCGAGAGCCACCGTTCATATCACCGCTGCAATCAGCGCTAGCCACCGCTGCCGTCGTCGTATTAGCACCGTCCCCTCCATGATGCTCACTGACGTGATGAGACCGAAGTTTCTTTGGTGGCGAGTGAAGGTCACCCCCCAGACTAGACGAATGACCCAGCGTGACATGGTCCGGAGTTGACCTTGCGGAAGCCGGACGGCGCTTTGGTTTTTGCGTAGTTGGGGAGGACATTGGTGTTTTCACAGTATTGGACTGTTGAGTTTGGCCAGTGCTTACATGCCGTTGCCAAGCAACTGCAATCCCCACCGGCTTCCGGCCTGCTTCAGATTTTTTCCGAATCCTGGGTTTGGGGCTACTAGTGATGAGATCCGTTGATTTCAGGGACGCAGCTCCAGATAATGATGATGTAGCAGAAATGTGCCTTTTGGAAGTGCTTGTGTTGTTGGAGGACCGACGTGGGAGTCGTATCGATTGGTGGTCCACTGGCTCTTGTGGCGACTGGGATTGGTGATTGTCGTTTTCAACTTGTTCTGTCGCCGTGGATTCTGTCGTCCGTGCGTTTGTTCTATTAGCGGTGACAACAGTAGCCTCATTCCCGGTATGCGTACCATTCCGGTGACCAATCTCATTCATCTCCATTTAACTTTTGACCAATTGGATTTTCACACAAGTGGTTCCGTGGGATGGGGAGAAGGGGGTCCGTCGTCATTCTTTCCAGCTCTGATTGTATCAACGCGCTGATTCCGCTTCGTCGCTTGTCAAGCACCAGCAGCTCCCTATTCTATCTGGAAAAACGAAAGAGAAAATCTAGAATCTGTACTTGTACAAAACGTATAAACAACTCAATCACTTCACCGTGCCAGAGACTCGATGTTTACATCGCTCAGAAGTATGTTTGAAAAGGTGCTGTCACCATTTGATTGACCTAATATCCATCCAATCCAGGACAACAACACAAGCAACTACAATTCTATGAAAGAAAACTTTGTTTGTAAGTTCTGAAAATTCAAGCGTGGCTTTCGCTTTGCATGTTTGCTGAACCGAAACCCTGCACGGTATCCCTTTTCTGAATAAAATAACAACTACTCGCTGAGCTCCAGAACTGGATTAAAAACAAAATGATTGGGATTAGATAAATTTAGCATGAAAGATAATGACTCAAATTCCTGGAACTTTCTTTTGCGTTATTTGGTTGTCAGCTGGGGTAGTTTGTGATTAGTGTGTTGTAAGCCAATGACAGTGGGTGAGAGTTAATCATGTTAATTGAGTAGATAGAGGGTGACAATTACGAGGTACTATTTATGGTTAATTGCGGTGTTTGTAAGGGGTATTGTTTCCAAGCGTGGGCGGTGTGTCTTTTAGGTTGTAATATGGATGACAATTAGTATGGGAATGAGTGTATGGTTGACCCTTGACCTGACCTTGATTACCTTTGATTAGTGTCCAGTGTATTTAGTGTATATGACAATAATGACGCACTTTTAGTTGAATTTGAGTAGCTCCTTTCCCGTGTACGAGATGGTCTGGACTGACGGGGAAAGCGAAGAAACGACGCAAGAGGGGGAGGAGAAGGTACCTCCCGAATAGGGTCGATGAGGCCCCTTAGGCTCTCCTTTTGCTGGAGAAACAAGAGTCCAGGGAAGACCCCTCAGCGAAGGATCCAGACGATTCCACACACAAAGAATTCAGGACGAGAGAAAGGAACGGAATATACCAACACACTTCAACACTAAACCAATCCCTATACAAAACAGGACAGGAATGGCCCTCAAACAAACGCCCAAATACACACAATCTATCTAGTGTAAAATCTAACAAGTTAAAAGAAACCATGAGGCGTAGGGTCACTGCTGAGGCCCTTCATTATAAAGTTAAGGGCCTCTATTGGTTTTTTTCACTAATGCCTCATGGGTTTTTGTAACTTCACTTGGTAGATTTTACACAAGGTAGACACACTCAATTTATTATCTCTTCTACCAGTTTGTTGTCTTTCTAACAGGTTTTCATGTTTTCAGTTTAATTAATTACCTTCCAATTTGTTTATATTTATATATTCTACTTATATATTATATCATTTACCTATATGGTTACTGGTTTCATAGTTTAATCCTTTAAACTCAGGACCAAGGTTCAACTTTTTGTAGTTTTAAATTGAATTTGGAATATTTTGCTTCATAATACAAGTATTATACTGAATTAATGCATTTAGTTAGATAATTATTCAAGGCTTAACTATGTTTGTTTTGACTAAAATAGGATTGTCTGATGAGGACTAGTCCAAAGCGCATGCTCCCCAGAAAGAGGGAAAAATTTTAAAAAACATCAGTGTCATTTGTTCTTAATTTTATAAAAATTCGTCGAGTTTCTGGAAAATAAACTTGTAATAACATGTGAAAATAAATTCAATTTTGTTTTTGCTTGTCGCATGAGAATGTCCTGGGGCACGGCACAATGCGGACGTCACGTTCAAAAAAATCGCTCCCAATTTTTGATGATTCACGTGACACTGGATTAGTAGACTCGTCTAACTTTCTAAATGATTGATTATAATGAATGATAAATTATTGAAGCGTGTCAAATGTTCAATTTAATAAAATTAGATGATTTACTATCATTTTGTGTACTGTTAGAATCCTCATATGGCGAATCTGTTGTATTGTTCCGGCCCTGATTCGTGCTAAAGCCTACGTTGCTCCTGCTAAATTTTTCTTGTGAATCCACTTTTTTGTGTATTGCGTTGGCGCATCAACTTTGTTATAAGTTTTGGTGCCGCCGTCCGTGTAGTGTTTGTGTGTGATTCTCGGGAGTTTCGGATGGATTTAGTGGGAGAACAAGTTCCGACCAGGCAGGGCAGGCAGACCAGGCAGCGTCTAGCTCGCTTCACCCCATTGGCTGAAGGTGGAGCCTGTTTGTTTCCCCCAGGTGGATTTTTTGTTGGTTGAAAGAAGACGAAGGTCACCTTGATCTCCGTCCATGTCAAGCAGGGTTGAACGAATCCAGACGCCACAGAAACTCATCTTCCAATCTGCTCAACATCTTGCAAAGAGTTGCAAATTACAAAGTTCCTTGCCTTCCCAAATTAACAATTTGCAACCCCTGTCCCTCTTCTGCTGTGATGAGGATTAAACATCATCAACATCAACACACTTAAACACCTCAACACAGGAACACATGAACAAAGCACGGGTTGAATGATCCCAATTCTTCACTACAAATACAAACAATTGCTCCATCTCATGAACAAAATACAAAACTTAAATTAAAATTATTTAAAAATTATTTATTCAAACAGTAGTCGCAATAAAAGAAACTTGTGCAATTAGCCACTGTTGCTTTCATCTGTCAATTAAATTTTTAACTGCTGGTAGTAAATCAATCGTCAATTCCCATTAAAGCTGTCAAAAGAATTCTTATTGTTTCAACTTTTCAATTGGCGTTGGCGTGTCTTTCACCAAGTGGTGAAGTGAAAGCAAATCAACCCCCTTTCACTTCATTTCATAAAATAACAATCAAATTATAAATTAAAGTAAAAATTAAAGCAATAATCCCAATTCCAATCAAATATGGAAATTCCATGGGCACAAACTTGTGACCTAACTCTAAAGAATTGGGAAAGGCCCTTCCTGTACTTTCCATAAAACAAAAGCCTTGACCTTGACCTCAATCTCCTGAATGGGAAATGAAAGACCCTCTGTATCAATGGATGAAGTAACAATTGCTTTAGAGTACAGAGTACACTTTTAAGATTAAGTTGTCTATATTTAACTATATTTGTAACTACATTTGTAACTATATTTGTAATAAGCCACAAACGGAGTGTCCATAGTTCATTATTCGTAGTTCTATAAGCTAATCTTCAATTATAATTGAGCCAGTTTACCCTCATTCTTTGTCTCTAGTTTCATTACACATTCAATCCAAATGAAGTTAACTTTTGCATATGGGGAGGAGGGGGTTGGTTAGTCAAATGGTCACGCAAGGATGCATGGATCATCAAAAGTTCATTCATCAGTTAACTACTACTCAACTAACAAACCATTTCAACTCTTTTCTCTTTCAAATTCTTCATTTTCAAATAATCATGGTCATTAAGACACCTCATTAACAACATTTCTGCACAAAGACAACAACCTATAGGAGTAACTACCATTGTGATTTACATCAAAAGAAGAAGCATCTGAAAACTAATGGAGGAATCGGAGGTTAGTTGTCCAGTTTGGCACGTGGGAATTGCAATGTCCTTGGAATTGTAAAAGAAGTTCATATCTTCATGTATCTGCCAATAGTTGCTCAGTTTTCATCAATTCGTGTCCAGTTGGTATAAAGCGTTTTTAAAGGGGTTGATTATCTGTGGGAAAATGAAAACAAGAAGGGCGCGGTAGGCCGTCCTTCATCGTCACGGTAGAATTACTTCTGTAGCTAAAGGTTTGCGTAATGGATTACGCATGAGACTCTATAGACGCTCGCACATGCTCAAGATTGATAAGCGCTTTATCTTTTGGAGCAGCGCAAGTTGACATGTCGCAAGAAAGATAACCAGGAAGGAAATCAAAATCGTATTATTAGCACATTGCAATTGCAAGTATGGCGCCATTTGGATATTAGCATTCAACAATGGTTGGAATCACTTGCCACAGGGACAATGAAAGTAGTTTTTATGACGTTCCAGCAGTATAAAATTTACTAACCATAAAGTCTCAATTCAGTATTCAATTGAATTTCAATCGGTGAACATGATTGACAAGGTAGAGCTTAGAGGCCATTGATATTCATAGGTTACGTTTTAATCATAATTTTGATTTTTCAGGATCGGAATGAGCATGCGGTTGAGAAAGAGCCAAAGGGGACTTCAGATGAATTTGATGAGATCCTGGACCTTGCAGGGTCCCAAGGGCCCTACCAGAAGATCCTTGTATTCTTCGTCCTTGGACCGATCATCATGGTCCAGCCATTCTTCACACTCAACGCCCTCTTCATGCTCTATGAAGTAAGTATCGCTCATGCGCATTTCGTAACTAAAGTGATTGGTGTTTGTAGCCTGACCATTGGTGCCATGTCCCTGGAAATCGAACTGGAATGTCGTTGGACGCTTGGAAGAACTTGACTATACCAAGGTCAGCTTCTTATTAAATAAAAGTAAAGAAGGTTTCACACCTTTTTTGTATTTTCATTAGGGAGTTCAAATTGGGAGAGGATTCTGTATTCAGCAAATGTAAAATGTACTCGAATATTGATGATGGGAATATGACAGAAGTTGAATGTACGAATGGATGGGAGTATGACAAGACAGACTACGATGTCACAATCAGCTCTGAATTCAACTGGGTATGTGAAAGAGAACACTACGCAACGGATGCACTGACTCTCTATGCTGTGGGCAATTGCGTTGGAGCCCTTGTCTTTGGCTGGGGTGCAGACAGGTAAAGGTCAAACACTTCAATTATTCTAACCAATTCTAACATTCCTTCAAATTCAGGTTTGGACGAAAACCAATATTCTTTTTGACGACATTCATCAACACATTCTTCCGCGTCGTGAGTCTCTTTGTTCCCCAATCATTCTTTGCATTCATCGCTGTTCAGTTTATCATTGGCACTGCATTCCCAATTATGTACATCACTCCATCTATGATTGCAGCTGAAATATCTGATAAAGGTAATCAATGCGCATGCGCTCAGATCAGAAAGGAACACAGTTTAATGTGGTTTCAGAATATCGTGGATTCATCTATGCCTTCACCTGGGTCATTTGGGTTGTGGGAATGGCATTCCTTCCATTTCTAGCCTGGTTCACTCGCCATTGGTTCATAATCGGGATGCTCACTTCAGTCCCTGGATTCCTTGTATTCGCCTTGTGGAATTTCCTCCCTGAATCCCCTAGGTGGCTCTTAACTGTCGGAAGAGTGGAAGAAGCAGCAGACATTTTTAGAAAAGTGGCTGAACGGAATGGACAAAGTGACAAACTGCCAAAGGACAAGTTGGAATCGATGTTAAAGTCAATTGTGTTGAAGCAAGAGGAAACCAAAGGGAAGAACCAAGGGGTTTGGACTCTCTTTAGTAAGCCAGTACTGGCTAAGAATACAACTATGCTCACAATATCTTGGTAAGTTGACCTCAACCTACAGATTAGACAAGTCTTGACTTAATTGATACTTCAAAGGTCAATGAATGCACTCGTCTACTATGGAATTACACTCAACTCAAGCAACATGGCTGGAAACCAGTTTCTGAATTTCTTCATCCTGGCTATAATCGAAGTCCCTTCTGGTTGGTTGGGTGGTTACCTGGTGGACAGAACAGGACGACGCTGGACACAAGTAGGATTCTTTGCTGCATGCATTCTAGCATTCATCGGAGCATCCGTTGGGGTCACTCATGCCATTCAACCTCTCGTCATTGTATCCATCTTCGTAGCAAAGTAACAACAAACAAGAGTCCCAAAGGCTAAACTGGTTTCATAATATTCCATATTAATTTGCAGATTTTGTGTGACCTTGACCTTCCTTGTTGTCTACCTCCAAGGCACTGAGATATTTCCAACCCAGTTACGAACCACTGGCTCTGGATTTGCATCCACTACTTCATCAGCAGTTGGAATTATGGGTCCTTATTTGGTCTACTTGGTAAGGAACAACAACTTATGACTTTAATTCATTTAATTGTAATGTGGATGACCTACTTACTTAGGGGAAGCTTAACCCTGTTTTGCCGTACGTTGTGATGGCTTTCCTTTCACTTCTTGGAATCATCGCTTCCATTCTACTTCCTGAAACACTTCATAGAAGTCTCCCTGAAACAGTAGAAGAGGCCAATGAAATTGGAAAGGACACCAAATTCTGGAGTTACTTGCCACACAAGACTACAAATCTATCGAAAAACAATGGTGGGAAACCACAATAATAAGAGAGCATGCGCAGTTTGCACCTTTGAACTATCCACAGAGTCTGCCATTTGCAATTTCGTATAGACACTGCTTACGCTGTTTTGACTTGTGCAAAAGGATGAGTTATTCTATCTAATTGTACTTTGCTATGTACAAAACATAGGGACTTCAAACTCAGGCTTCAACGTTAGTTGTGGAGTTAACTATGCGACTTGGCTGCATGAAAGACAAAACTTGTTCGATTGTGCTGCTGGTAGAGATTTCCTGCTTCAGATTAATTATTTTGTTTCCCTCTGACCACAAACTCTGCCGATAATTTAACTTCAAGACACGGCCTTAAAATAAACAAACTGAATCAACAACCAATTTCAACTGGAGACATTTCAGGTACATTTTGTTGTGAATTGTAATCTGCTCATAGAATATCTCACAAGCTGAATCATTTTATGAAATCAAATTAAAACTAAGACGAAGGTTTGCGTTTCCTTTGCTTTGTTCGTAAAGTCTGAAAATTCAATACATACTGGAAATCACATGAGCCAAAAGGAAGCAGTTGGGATTTAAATCAACCAGTCTTAAAGGTCAAGATTTTAAACTAGACGTCATCAGCTACAGTGTGAGGACTATTTATGTGGATCCAAAGGCGGTTGTCAAAAGTGTTAAAAATTTTTTATACTGCAAAAAAATCAGTTAATTAATAAAGCAGACGATACAATGGATTTATGAGACGTTATCCTCAATTATTGTAATGTTATCCTTATTTTAATTAATTTCCTACTAACTATTGACTTTTCTTTGAGCAGGGAAATTAAGTTCTAATTAGTCGTAAACTAATCTGAAAAAATCAGTCGCTTTACAACCTCTGACTGGAAGATAATCATTTTAATTCCGTCTGTGGCAATATTGTTCGTATTAGATCTTTTGTTTTTGGTTCGTAACAAAATAAGAATGAAGACAGTAGACGGCGTTCTTCTTTACCTGGGACTCTTCATGGTCTTCATCATCATTGTAGGAGATTCAATTCCAGGGGTGCGTCACACAATTTCAACAATCCATGTGTCATTAATTTCCACTTTAATTTATAAATTAATTGAAGGTTGATGAGAGCAGTTTGTCATTGTATGGAAACAAGAAATTTCGCCCATTGGAAGAATTCCCAGGCATTGATCCCAAAATGAAGGCTAATTTGACAAGCATTTACATCGAAAACTATCATTTTGAACCTGATTCTCTGCTCGATGCTTTAACTGGCTGCAACGAATTGCAATATCTTTCCCTTGTAGGCGTGGATTGGAGTGGTAACTTTACAAGGAAAATTGTTTTAAGAAACCTCAAATACTTTAATTTGAGACGAAGTTATTGGACATTTGGTGACAGTTCACCTGAAGAATTGATTTCATTCCTCTTCTTCAATGAAAATCCAAACCATGTAGATGGCGCCGTGGGGTTATCGATTAGTAGCGCTGATGGATTTAATATTTTAAACTACAATAACTACTATCTACGCAAATTGACGTTCAGAAATATTCCTTTCTGTGTAACCCATTTGTTTACATTTGAAGATTTACTTGCTTTCTATAGTGTCATAGATGTAAAACTGTTTGACGGAAGAGGGGTGAAAAGGATTGACCTAAATGAGGTGACTCTAAAAGCAGACGAAATGAACATCTTCATTTCAAAACTTGTTGACGTGGAATCTTTCAGTGTAGAATACAATGAAAGGCAATTGTCGAAGCTGGATCTAAGTGCCTTCCCAAACCCAAACGCTATACAGAATTACTCTATAACTAATGTTGACATTGTTGCTACCAATCAAACTAGGTTTGAAGTATTGCAGGGATTGGATCTCCACCACTCACACGTTCCTTTCAATCTGGCAGACATCAACACAAGTAGTTTGAAAAGGCTTTATTTAAGTAATGTACAATTCTCGTCAGAGTTTGTTTTGGAAACATTTCTAGAGAAACTGAGTAAGGTAGAGTATATTACTATTGAAGATATTAACTTATTAACCCTTAACTCATTTGATATCAGCAGTTTGGAATCTTCGAGAGTAACTTTACGGAGAATAAGTTTTAGCAATATTATAATCACCACAAGTAAAACTGTAAGGCTAAGCAGTGTGAACTACTTTGCTTGTAGTCCATGTAGAATTGATGTGTCGGTTCTTAGTATATTTTTGGAAATATTTCCTCATACGGAGAAGTATGTTTTTGATGGTATTGTTGATGATAAGTTGCTACCACAAATATTGAACTCTTCTTCTGTCAGGCAGTTGGAATTTACAAATATTGATCCAGCGGTAGGGACAGCTCTTGCTGATTTCTTCATGCAACTGAACATACCGTTGAAGAAGTACAGTGAAGTAGTTACTAAGTTAGCCAACGGAACGTGGGAGTGTGACACATTCAAGCTGTTGGTTGATGAATTTGGACAAGATTATTCAATACGCTTAGCTTATGAAGTAGTTTTGTCAATAGTTTGTGTAGTTGGAATTATTGGTAATATCCTCAATTGTATTTTATTGTCAAGAAAACGAATTCGTAATTCTTCTACATTTATCCTATTGGGTCTTACACTATGCGACATTGTAATACTTACCACTTACATGGTTTGCTTGCACCAGTTTGCACTCAAATTTGTATATTTATTTTTAAAGCTTAGTGACTATGGCGATAAATTGTTTGGCTTAAACATTTATCGATTTGAGCGACTGCAGAAGAATCTGGTCTACCCACTGAATTCAACAGGTAAGTGATACTAAAATGGTTACACAGATGATGTGGTATTGATTGGATATTTAGCTTACACAGGTTCAGTCTTTTGTGCAGTCCTAATCAGCCTGGAGAGATTCATTGCCGTCATGTGGCCACTAAGGGTTCG